>JAQQSK010005430.1:0-14910 GCA_028658325.1 Potorous gilbertii
CTAGGTAGAGCAGTGGATAGAGCACCAGTGCAGGAGTTCAAATCTCACCTCAGACACTTGACACTCACTAGCTGTGTGACCTTGGGCAAGTCACTTAACCTTAATTGCCTCACCCTGATGAATATCTGGTCACTGGATTCAGATGGCTCAGGAGGAGAAGTGAAGCTGATGACCTGCACAGCCCTCTCTTACTCAAAACAAAGTATAAGTCATGTCTTTATTTCTCTGATGGCATGGTCTTCTTTGGCAATGAAGGATGAACGCAATATATAGTAAGTAGTATATATCTGAAGCATTACTTAAACCTGGGTCTTTTGGACTTTGAGATTAATTCTTTGTCCTTTATACCATTCTGTCTCAAGGATATCTTTGCCTCTAGTTTCTCCCACTTCCAAATCATTTCATACACTGCTGCTAGATTTACCTTCCTAAAGCAACTTTATGTCACCACCCTGATTAAAAAAAAAAAGTCAATGACCCTCCATTATCAACAGAATAAAGTCCAAATTCCCCTTTGAAGTATTCAAGACTCTCCACAATCTTTCCTGTAACCCACTTATCCAATCTTATCTCTCACAGCTCCCCAACACAAATTTTTCAATCCAGACTTACCGGTCTTCTTGCTGCCCTCTGTAAACACTATTGGAGAAGGAGTACCAGAAGACCTGACTATATTCTGCTAAGTTCATTAGCTAAATGGCTATAGGCAAGCCATAAGGTTTCTGTTTGGACCTCAGTTTCCTCATCCACAAAATGAATAATTTAGGGAGGGACAAGCTAATTTCTGAGTTCCCTTCCAATGCTAGAACTTATAATATCTCTATCTCTTACTTAGTTGTATGATCTTGGGTAAGGCCTTCATTCAATATGCATTTACAAAGTGCATATGTGCCAGTTACTCTACTAGGCACTATAAATAGATAAAAATGAAAGAGAGTTTGCCCTCAAAAAAGCTTATACTTTAAAGGAAGGGAGTGAGGGGTGGAATAATACAAATAGATACGTAAATACAAAGAAAAAATTTGGGAAGCGGAGGAGGGAGTTGTGGTGGCACTTGCACATAGACGTGAAGGAGGTTAGGGAAGGGAATACATTCCAGGCCAGAGGGGAAAGAAAGCATAACTTGAACAAAGGCATAGACAGCAAAGGATGGAGATTGTGTACGGGGAATAAGCAAACAGGTTAGTGTGGTGGGAATACATAGTACAGGGAGGAGAATAAAGTGCAGTAATCCTAGGATGGTAGAGCAAAGTCAGATTGGGACAAGTTTAAAATGCCAAATGGAAGAATTTGTATTTTAATCTAGAGGCAACTAATTGGAGCTTCCTGAGCAGGGAACTGACATAGTCAACTCCCAGCTGAAGGAATATCAACTCGGCAGCTATGGAGAAGACAAACTGGAGAGGGGAGAGACTGGAGGGCAACCTCCTTTAGTTTCAGTTTACTCACCCGGGAGGCAATGATGGTTCAATGTGAAGAAAACAACTAACACAATTCATCACATTAAAAATATAAACATCCCAACCAAGCAATTATATCAATAGATGGAGGGATAGGGGGAAAAGAGGGGAAGAAAGGAAATCCTCTGATGATACATGATAATCATTTATATTAAATACAAAGCATAGTCATAAAAGGATCTCTTTTAAACATGTTTCTAAAACCAAAACCTATCATTATATGCAATGGAAAAACATTAGAGGATTTCCTAATTAATACAGTAGTGTAAGGATGTCCCCTTTTCCCACTTATTGGACGTTGTTTTAGAAATGCTAGCAATAGCAAGGAGACGAGAGAAAAAAATTCAAGGCTTAAATACAGGGAAAGAGCAAACTGCTTTCATTTGCTAATGACAGGATGGTTTACTCAGAAAATCCTAGGGAATCAGGAAAGTGATTGAGACAATTAATTACTTCCACATAAAGTATCAGGTTATAAAACAAACCCACAAGCATTTTGTAGACAGCATTAACAAGATCAAGGAGAGAATAATGGAAGAGAAGTCTCATTCAGAATGACAAAAAAAAAAGCGTAAAGTATCTAGAACTCAATCTACCAAAGCACACTCAATACTTGTATATAATTACAAAATGTTCCTTAAGAAAGTTAAAAAAAACAAAAATATCCTTAAATGACTAGGGTGATGTGATAAGAGCAGTATTTACTCCATGCAGGATGGGTTATTTCCTTAAAAGGTACTAAAACCCTCTTTCTCACTTAACTGGCTGAGGGGGACTAAGGCTTAGATTTTTGTTGATGTAACGTCCTAGTGGCCTAATAATAAACTCCAGGGCACAAAAAGTCAAGGAGGACTCTCTTAGATTTCTAATCAGGTACAGCAATATGGTCAACAAAGAGGCAAGGAAATTGTACTCCCATTGACCACCAGATCAATCTGAATCAGCCTTGGGGGATTAGATGAACCTCTTGGCCCGATTCCTTACTGTGGACTTCTTTACTTCCCCAATAGCCTAGAGATACCTCCACCCTATAGTCCTCTCTTCTGATTGAAAAGTCCCTGGCTCATAATACCTTCTCATATCTCTTTTTTGGGATCATGTTAATTCTTTGTAATTTTGCAATATTCACTTCCACTTGTATTGGGGTCGTTATTTCCATTTATATTGTTGCAGTCATTGTTTATATTGTATTGTTGGCTATTTTATTCTATAATTCATAAATGAGTCTTTCCATAATTCTTTATGTTCATCATTTCTTACAGCAGAGTTAATAAATATTCTATTATACTCATGCATCACATTTTCCTTGACCATTCCCAACTGACAGGTATCTACATTTTTTTCCCAAGTTCTTTACTGTTATCAACTGACTTTGTTACTGTTGCACAAGCACTGCACTCTATCTCCTATCTATATGACTTTGCACTGGCTCTCTCAGAAATATGGAAGAGATTCTCCTCATCTCCACCTCTTCCAGTCCCTAGATTAAGGCTCAGATAAAGTGTGACCAGAAGCCTTTCCTTTTCAATGTTGCCCTTCACCAAAATGATCTTGTATATATTTATAATATGTACTGCAGCCTCCCTCAAGTAGATTATAAACTCTAGGAGGCAGGGGCTATTTTTCTTTTATCTTTGAAGTCCCAGGGCTTAGTAAATTTCTGGTACATAGTAGGTGCTTGATAAATGTATGTTGATGGTGTAGGATGTAGACATAAAGTGGATTCTCATTTTTATCACTTGTATTTTCTTCTTCATTTGTGTCTCATCTGGATTCCCACATTGCACCAGGACTCCCACCAGAAATCTTAGCAAAGGAGAAGAAACATTCATGTAGAAATATTTAGGGCCTTGCTGATGGTATAACAAATAGGGACCTTCCTAGTATAGCCTGCCTGTGTAGACAGTAAAAAGCATGTGGGTCCTAGTGCTATCTCATGGGAGCATAAATTAGAACCATAAGGAGGAAGTTACAATTTCTTAAATCTAACCCCTGCACTTTACGGAGAAATCAAGTCCCAAAATAGTGATGGGATTTACCTAAGGTCACAGAGGTAGTAGGTGGTATAGTGGATGGAGCACTGGTCTTGGAGTCAGGAAGACCTGAGTTCAAATTTAGCCTCAGACACTTAACTAGCTATATCACCTTGGACAAGTCACTTAACCCTGTTTCCCTCAGTTTCCTCATCTGTAAAATGAGCTAGAGAAGGAAATGGCAAAACACTCCAGTATCTTTCCCAAGAAAACCCCAAATGGGGTCACAAAGAGTCAGAAACAACTGAAAAATGGCTGAACAACCTATTTCTTTTCCCCCTCCCATTACTGCAGAGATTTTTATATTGCATATAAAGTCTTCTAAAAAATGTATTTTTACTGATTTTTCCCCCTTCTTTCTCCTTTAAAAAAAACTAACACAACACTTTGTTACAAGAGATAGTTCTCTGACGGTGGGAGAAGGGACAGAGGGGCAAAATATAGGTCACTTATTTAAAAACAAAAGATTATCAATAAAAACCTTATTTTTCTTCTTCTTTAAGAACTATGGTCCTCTGAACTCCAAATTCTTACAAATCTAAGTAGCAACTACATAGAGACTGGGAAACTATGGGAAAGGGTTTTGCCAGAGACTTAAAAACTGTTTGACTTTTACTATCTATGCCTTGGGAAAGTCAATTCACCTGGATCTGAGTTTCTTCATCTATCAAACAAGGGGGGGTAGACTAAATGGGGCCACTAAGGTTCTTTTCCAGCTTTAGATCTTTGATCCCGTGATCCAGGTACTGTCCAGGTGACAGTTTCTTTGGGCTCTGTGTAGAGAAAACTATTAGGCACATATTGGAGATACTTAGGTTTTTGGAAAGGAAAATGGGAAGTTAGGATCTTGCTAGGGTTTCAATTCCACCACTATCTAGTTAATCTTTTTTTCCCCAATACTGGGAGCTTGTGCAAAGACTTTCCTCTCCTTTTTGAAAGGGAGGATCCATGGCATGAAACTGGGCCAGGAGGAAGAACTCCAGCAGCTACAGCCTGGCCGTGAGCCCAGACTCCACTACTTATGAGGCTAGCCTCTTTTCATTGGCTCCATGTCACTCACTAGGATTGGCTCTATGCCAAATTAATATCCCAGTGGCTGAAAGGAGGTTGTGCTAGTGTTGCCATTATGGTGTTCAGCTTAAAAAGCATATTGGTAGCGTAAGGTGGACATGAAGACTTAGGAGTCTGCATAAGGATCTTCTAGGTGTGGCCACCTCCTTCTGAGCACATACCCATGTGCATGTATGAGCTCATGCAAACACATGCATAGTATATTATGTCTGTACATTTTCTGGGAACGTTTGGAAACACTGGTTGTATATGATACATATTTAAAAGGATAAAAAAGATTGGGTCTCTGTTTCTGATACTTACTGGGATAAGTATACCTTGGGAATAAGATACCTTGGGAAAGTCACTTGGCTCATTTGAACTTCAGCTTTCTTACCTGTAAAATGGGGGTGATAAAATTTTCACATCATAGTACTGTTGAGAGGAAAATATTGCAGAAAACATTCAATGTGATATAAATGTGAGTTATGATTATTTGATTTAAAAATCGAGGCATTTCCTTGTATACCTGATTTAGCAGGAAAAAAGTTCTTATGTGTTCCTATTGCTGGAATGGAAACCCTATGGCTAAGTGGTTTTTATTTTCTTCAGGAAAATGTCACTTTGTATATTTGAAAGA
Source organism: Potorous gilbertii (assembly GCA_028658325.1). Classification (NCBI taxonomy): domain Eukaryota; kingdom Metazoa; phylum Chordata; class Mammalia; order Diprotodontia; family Potoroidae; genus Potorous; species Potorous gilbertii. The sequence goes on from JAQQSK010005430.1 coordinate 5,184, forward strand.
AACCTTTTTTTTTCAATGTTTGAAAAAGAAATTCCATTCTGGGTCTGTGTTTTTTCATTCTCTAGGAGACTTCATCAAGGAAAGAAAGAAACAAGCATCTATTAAATACCTACTATGTGTCAGGTACTTTAAAATATATGCTGTCATTGGAACCACACAACCATCCTGGAAGGTTGGTGCTAGTATTATCCTAAGACAGAGCTTCTGCTGAAGGTTACCCAGGGTAGTATCTGAGGAGAAATTTGAACTCAGGCCTTCCTGTTTCTAGGCCCAGCAGTCTATCCACTGTGCCACAAACCTGCTTTAGCTCCCATAGCTTTACATCTCTATACAGCTGTAGTCAAAGAACTGCATAGTTTGTCTCATTCTCACCAGAGATGTTTCATATTACCAACGACACTTCAAAGCCACACACATATCCAACTCAACATGTGCAAAACACAACCTGTTATCTTCTCCTCCCCCCACTCCCACGCCTCCACCCCCAATTCTAAACCTAGCTCCAACATCTCCTGAGGAAACTTAGGAAGATTAAGAGAGAGAGCCAGGAGGAGGCATTAATCAGACTTTCTGACTTTTAAGTCCCCAGTTAGATCCACAGCACAGAATTACCTGCCTCTTTTTCCTTTTTTCCTCCACCTTTTTTCCTTTCTTTTCACATGAGAAATTTTTTTTTGTTATCTCTACTAATAACCAACCTCTGTTGCACCCTCACTTTCTGGTCCCTTTGAGCCCAGATTCAAGAATGAAAAGGAAATCTGTACTAGCCATTGCCCCATAGCTGATGTCATAAGGTGACTGGAGTATATGGACTGGGGTCCATCATTCTGGCAGCACATGATCTCTTTACTGAACAGCTCATATAATTTACTTCACAACAAGTTCATTTAAATAAAAAAAAATGACAACAAACCCCTCTCCACTCTGATCACCGTTATCAAGGAATATTATCATAAGTCACAATTTACAGTGTTAGCTGCCCTAGAGTCTCAGTGGGAAGAAGTTACAATGTCTCATTGCAATCCTTTTCTGCAACTGGATTCGAAAAATGATGGCTGGACATATCATAATCTATATCAAACTGCATACTATCTTAGGGAAGAGGGAGATAAGGGAAGAAGGAAGGTATTTAGGACTCAAAATTTTATTTAAAAAATGAATGTTAAAAATTGTCTTTACATGTAATTGGAAAAAATATTTAAAAGGAAAAAGAAAAATGGCCACCGGGAGTATCTGAGAAGGAAAATAAGTAGGAAAAAGGAGGGAAGAATAAATTTGGGTTCCATAGGCTTGAGGTTTGGTCAGTCAATAAGCATTTCCTTACTAAGTACCTTCTGTGTTCCAGGCACTTTTCTAAGAGCTGGGGATACAAGGAAAGGCACAAGGCAGCCCCTGCCCTCATGGAGTTCACCATCTATTGGGAGAGGCTGCCCTGTGGAAAGGTGCCCTTGTTCCTGTTTGCTCCCCTCAGTTCTCTTTTTCTCTTTACCCACAAATGAAGATCCAGAAACTCCTGATTTAATTCTGAGGAACCTGCTCTCGTGGGCCCCCAAGTTCTTCTTTGGTAGCACTGAATGGTGTGGGGGCAAAGGAAGTCATTGAGGCAAAGGATCCTCTTTCCTATCTGTAATTTGCAAAGTGACCATTAGGTGGGGTGCTGCCCTCATCATCCAATTCAACATCTCTTACTCCTGACTCGGGAACCAATTAAACAGGAGCTGAAGGAAAGGTAAGGAGACTACTGAATTCTGCATTTGTGTCTATTCACAAATGAATCAATTGAGCTGTCTCAGCTAGGAACTTGCCCAAGGACAGCCACGTGGCAATTAGCCATCACTTTTTAAAGGTGGCTGGCTGAAGCACTGGGGCATACTTCATTTCTGGGTATAAAAAAATTAATTAACCCAGGGAATTCAGCTGAGTAGGCAAAAGGTATTCCTTTTATTTTTAAAAGACAGATCCCAATTCTTAGAATAACTAAACAGTGGAAAATAGTCAAGAGGATCCAGAAAGATCCTAGTATTTGGAAAAGTGTGTGGATAAAGCAAATAATCAATCCACATATATTTCTTTTTTAAAAAAAATTTTTTTCCAGAAGTATTTCTTAAACACCTACTATGTTCCAGGAACTGGAGATATAAGTACAAAGAATGAAACAATCCTTTGTGACAAAGACCTTATAGTCTAATGGGGAAGACAGAAAGTAGATATAAAAATATGTATAACATGAAGTAAAAAGATAAAAATACATATAAAGTAGTTATATATAAGGTACTTTGGTAGGGAGGGCACCAGCCATTGGAAAAGGCTTCATGAAGAAGATGATGCCAGAGATATAGCTTAGAGGGAGAGAGACTACAGTTATCCCTTCCATATTATGAGGGTTAGTGATGTGGCACCCCTGTGATCTGGAAAATATGCATAAAATTTTTTGGCTCTCCCTTCCTACTAGAGAAAAAGTCTGATTTTTTTTTCTTTTATGGAGTATTTACAGTATGTTATTATAAAATTTGGGTTAAGTATTTGGTCATAGGTTATATTATGCAATACTATACATATATTTTATGCATTTCTGAGTTTCAAAACTTTCTGTGTTATTGCTGGCTTCCACAAACTCCCCCTAAAATTCCCATTTAATTTCTTATGCCAACCTGCAATATATTCAAACCAAGATGGGGAAAAACACAATGTGGAAAGGATAAAAGTACAAGGCAGAGGTAATGAAGGAATATATCCCAGGCATGCAGTATATTCAAAGGCAAAGAGAAAGAAGATGAAGTGTACTGAGTGAAAAACAGAGAGAAGGTCAATTTCTCTGGATCCTAGAGTGGGGGAAGGAGAATACTTTCCAATGAGGCTGAGAAGATAGGTTGGGGCCAGGGTTGGTACATGGTTTTAAAAGGTAAGCAGAGAAGTTTATATATTGCATTTCATCATAGATGCAAAAGGAAGCTACTGGAGTTGGATTAAGTAAAGGAGTCATGTAGTCTGGTCTTTGCTTGAGGAAAATTATTTTGGCAACCGAGCATAAGATATATTGGAGGTGAGGAGAGATGGGGCAGGGGCCACTTAAGGGGCTGTTAACAGTAACTAAGTGACAGGTGATGAAGGCTTGACCTAAGGTGGTAGCTACTTAAGTGGAGAGAAGATATCGGATGTAAGATGTGAAAATAGAAATGGTAAGGATTGGCAATGGATTGTATACAAGGAGAGAGAGAGAGTGAAGATAATGCTAAGATTATGAATGTGAGAAACTGGGAGGATGGCGATGCCTTCAACATAAATAGGGAAGTTTGGAAGAGGGGAGGGTTTGGGGGAGGAAAGATAATGAGTTCGGTTTTTGGCATGATAAGTTAAAGATGTCAATAATCCTGTACAAACCGTTGACCACTTTTGAGGATGCTGCATACCTTGGCAAACTCTTGTAAACTACAACTGAGGGGAGGAGGAGGAGGAAACATGTTTAAGTTCCTAAAAGCTACCCCCCAAAACCTACTTATTTGCATTTTCCACTGTAATCAAATCATTCCTACCTTTGAGATCTTTGTCTAAGCTTTGTAGGAGATAAAGCACACACAGTTGAAAAAATATTTATATACTGAACATTTCTATTTGGACAAATATACACTGGTATTTTATTTTTAACCAGCGAACACTCTATTCCCCAAACACTTCATGGTACACATTTGAAGAGCAGGTACCAGGATTAAATCTTCAATGTGGTCAGAGCAGATGTTCAGCATAAAATGAAACCCACAAAAGTAAAGAATTAACCATCTCCAAAAGCCTACCTCATTCATTCAATTATTCTGTCTGGACCTATTATTTCATTGATGTGGAGAATTAGTAAATACCTGGTAACTTGGATTGAGACCCTTCTTCCTAGGCAGGACTGGACCATCTCATAGTGATGTTTAAATGTTCTCCTTCTTTCCAAATGTTTGGGGTTATTTTTGTGGTTTTGTAGAAAGTAAGTGAAAACTGGAATCAATCCAAATGTCCTATATTACTTCCTATAGTTAGCTGCTACTGTGCTCTAAGTGAGTGATTTTATGATAAACTAATCCCACACTCCAAGAAGGGCTACCATAGCACTTATGAAGACTACTATGGCATGCCCAAGGTCAGTCTTTCTAATAATAATACTACTAATAGCTAACATTTACATACCACTTAAGAGCTTGCAAGGCATTTTACTTTATTACCTCACTTAAAATCTCCAGAAGGCTAGAGATCAGATGAAATGTTTCTGAGGTCTGTTTCTCAAGCTGGGTCTCCAACTATTTGAGCTATCTGAGCAACATAGTGATATGTGATCTTAGGTCACCTCATGGAATGGAGGAAAAGATGAATATTCTCCCAATGGCAAGTGACAAGTTGGTGATAATTCCTAAGGGATCTTGGGAAGGAAGGCCACCAATGGCTTTCCATTAGCCACTGGGCAACACTGAGGAGTGTGGTGTCAGAATGGCTGATGAGGCTAGTTTTGGGGAATGGGAAGCACCCTTATCATCCACAGGAATTATCATTATTGGGTGCCAATACCTTCCAAGCAAGTGGAGATGAAAGGGGAAAAATACCATCTCACCCTGAAGATGACTTCACAAGCTTTCTCTTTTTATATGTAAAGTTATATTTTCAAAACTCTGTCATGACTCTCTTGCTAGGCTTCTTTAGGTCATGCATGAGAGGATATGATAGTGTTAGTCAACACTGAGTCTTTATAATGTTCATTTCTTTTTCAATAGATAAGTATTTTTCTTACCTCCCCCCCGCCAATTTAAAGGAAAAAGAAAGAAATAATGTCCCTACAACTAATATAGGTAGTCAAGAAGAACAAAATTCCAGATGGTCCACTTCCAAAAATGTATGTCTGATTCTTTATCCCAAATCCAATACCTCTATGTAAAGATATAGGCAACATAGATTATCATAATATTATCAGTCCTCTAGAATATTATCAGTCCTCTGGAAGTATGATTGGTCATTGCATTAGTCAGAGACTTAAAAATTTTCTAATTTTCTTTGTCTTCAAAACATGTTGTTATTATGTAGAAACTGATCTCACTTCATTCTGCATCTGTTCATACAAATCTTCCCAAGTTTCTCTGAATCCATCCCTTTCACTTTTTATTATAGCATTATATTCAAATACCAAGTCAGTACTAAGTATCTGCAACATTGGATAGTGCCTGGACTCCTTTCAATGTACTTGAATGATTTCATGTAGTCTATCAAGTTATCACAGTTAAATGACAGTTTCAATGCACTTAAAATTACTTTCTTAATTCAAACCATTTCCATAGCCCACTGACAACTTGGATCTTTATGGTATGTCTGCATCATCAGAGGGTATCACTCCTTTTGCTACCAGTCTGGCTGATATGTTATCCACTTGTGACAGGAATATTGCCAAATATAGCAATTCTGGTCCAGGACTTAATTAAATAAAGTCACAAAAGGCATGGCTAGTTTATTTGCTAACCCAGTAAGGTGATTTCTTTCTGATCCAATCAGAGAGATCTGATACATTAAAAATTATCACCAGGTGCTAATATATTAATATCTTATTCCTTTGGTTATCCACTCTACTTTCTTTGACTATATCAACTAAGCTGAGGGAGGAAGAATCACATTCTCCACCACCCCCAGAACCCCCTTTCACTGATATATATCAGAAGTATGATTTAAATTTAGGGTATCCTAACTCCATGGCAAGGATTCCATCTATAATACCATGTTGCTTCCGAACTAAATTCGTTATCTAAATAAACCAACGAACTATAAGCAAATGAACAGCAAAAGAAGTTCAGAAGAGTGGGAATTATAAATTATTCATTGAGGTAGTAACATCAAGTCACGCTACTGGGAAGAGAGAAAAGGTGGGTGAGTGTCATTTTCCAATTCTTTTTGACAACATCCCAAAAGTTATAGGCACAATTAGAAGCATGAAACTCAACACATCTCTTTCCCCTTATTCAATAAACCCAGGTGACCATGATGCAATTTTGCCTTGAAGCAGAATGTGTGTGTCTCTGTGGCTCAAATTTATTTTTGCTGTTGTTTTAGTTTGGTATCTAGTATTCTCTTCTTTATTTTCTTTTAAAATTTTTAATAGTTCTTTATTTTTTCCAATTATAATGTAAAAAAAAAATTTCCAATTCACTTTTATAAGATTTTGAATTTCAACTTTTTTCTCCCTCCCTCCCTTCCCACCTTCTCCTTCCCTTCCTCACCCCCTCCTCAAGACAGCAAGCAATCTGATATAGGTTATACATGTACAATCACATTAAATATATTTCCACATCAGTCAGGTTGTAAAAGAAGAATCAGAACAAAAGGGAAAAGCCAAGAGAAAGAAAAAAACAAAACAAAACACGAAGTAAAAATAGTATGCTTCGATCTGCATTCCAATTCCATAGTTTTTCTCTGGATATGTATAGTACCATGAGTCTTTTGGGATTGTATTTTCAGACCATTCTATTACTGAGAAGAGTCAAGTTTAGATCTGTATAACCTGCAGCCCACTTTACAGCCCTCAGGTCACTTCCTGCATCCAAAAGGACTTTGGGTGGCCCGTGAAAAATGTAGAGGAAAGCATCTTTTGTATGTAGAGGAAATCCTTCAGCATACTGCAAGGGCAGTGGGCTGCAGGTTGTGCAGGACCAGTAAAGTCTGTCAAAGTTGATCATCACACAATGTGGCTGTTACTACATACAATGTTCTCTTGAGTTCTGCTCACTTCACTCTGCGTCAGTTCATGTAAGTCTTTCCAGGTTTTTCTGAAATCTACCTGTTCATCATTTCTTATAACATAATAGTATACCATTACTTTCATATATACAATTTGTTCAGCCATTCCCCAACTAATGGGAATCCTCTCAATTCCCCATTCTTTACTGCCACAAAAATAGCTGCTATAAATATTTAGTGCATGTGGATCCTTTCCCCTTTTTGATGATCTCTTTGGGATAAAAACCTAGTAGTGGTATTGCTGGACCAAAGGATATGCACAACTTTATAGCTCTTTGGACTATAGCTCAAATTTAAATGAACAGGGATATATCTCTTCCCAATGTCATCCATTCCCCAGGTCCTTCATTAGTACTATTTCTTTATTTACCAATACTTTAGCTGTGATGTGGCTTCCAAAATGGAGAAGAATTAATTTCTAACCTGAAACTCCCAGGTAACAACTTCCTATGGCTCTTTAAAAACAAAAGATTAGGAATGTGACAAACATCCATATACATGATCATTTCTAAATGCAAAAAAGAATAGAAAAAAGGATGGTAAAATTAACTTGAGTCTCAATTTTGTACAGCTTTTATCTTTTTAAAGGTTATAGTAAATATCATGTGATAATTCCAAAATATGTTCTTGCTGCTGCTTCTTTCTGAACTTCTTTCTGCTCTTTTATATATTTTTGAATGTTTCATGAATATTATTTTTTTAAAAATCACTATCACTAACCCCTTAATTCTCAGTATAAATCTACCCCCACTCCCAACCTCCAACTCCCTGGTTTCTTTTGATAACAAATAAATGTAGTCAAACAAAACAGATCCACACATTGGCTATATCTAAAAATGCATGTCTTTCTGCACCTCTAGTCCCTCTCTGTTAATTGGTGCAAAGCATAATTTTTCATCCATCCTCTGGAACCATATAATCCATAGGAATAAAGATTTAGAAGGGACTTTAAGGGCCATAAAATCCAACCCTTTCATTTTACAGATGTATAGAGGGTTAAGTGACTTGCCCATGGTCAGAAAACTAGTATCTGAAGCACAGTTTGAACCCATCTCTTCTTGTTTTCAAGACTAGCACTAATTAATCAGAGTTCTTGATTGGTATAAAGTCACATTGTATTAACTGTTCTAAGATTCTGCTTTAATAATTTTTCATCATCATTTCATCACCAGGTATCTCTGGATACATTCTTTTTTCTTAAAGTCCAATGATATTTCACGACATTAATCCATAATTTACTTAGCCTCTCCTCAGCTGACAGGTTTTGTTTCCAGTTATTTGCTCAAACAGAAAATGCTACTATGAACATCTTTTCTTAATCATTTTGTACAAAATCTCTTTGGGGTATAGACCTAGTAGAAGTACTACTGGATCAAATGGTATACACATTTTAGTGACTTTTTTGAGTTACCTATAGTTTCCAAAATGGTTTTCTAGTTGATAGCCTCTCCAGTGGTATATTAATGTCATCATCCTCGCACAATCTTTACCTCAAATTTCCATTTTCTGTTTTTGTCATCTTTGTCAACATAATGGGCATGAGGTAGAACCTTAGAATTATTTTAATGCAATTCTTTTATTATAAGCATTTTGAAGCACTTTTTTTCATATGGTTATTGTTGGTTTGCCTTTCTTCTTTTGAGTAAAGCCTGTTTGTATGATTTGACTATTTATTAAGGAATGTTCATATTTATATCTATCTATATCTATATATGTTTGTTAATTCTCTATATGTTGTGATTTTTCTTCCTCTGTAAAATGAATAAGTTAGATTACAAGGGATCTCAGGTACTTTCTGCCTCTAAAACTAAGATTGTATGTTTTGTTCCCTGGTGACTGTTTGCCTTCTTATTCTAGCAACACTGCTTTTGTTTCTGCAAAAAAAAAAAACCCTTCAATTTTACATAAGCAAAACTACCCCTTTTATAGCTTGTGAGCCCTTTCATTCTCTGTTTTGTCAAGAACTCTTTCCCTAGAGGGGCAGAGCCAAGATGGAGGAGTAGAAAGACACACATACTCTAGCTCTTGCCCCACAGCCCAGAAAATACCTGTAAAGAATGGCTCTCAACAAATTCTAGAGCAGTAGAAGCCAAAGAACAATGGAGTGGAGCAGATTTGCAACCCAGGGTGACACGGAAGGCCAACAGGAAAGGTCTGTCGCACCAGATGCAGAGAGGAACCCAGCCCAGCCTTAGCATAGAGTGCCAGGAGGAGCAGGGTCAGAGCAGGTGTCAGGGACAGAATCCCAGGTAGCAGTGACACTGCACAGATCCCTTAACCCATAGGCGCCAAAGGTCAGTGAAAGGGCTTTTTCAACCACAGTGAGAAGGGAGTAGGGTCCTCCCCTAGCCCTGGTTCCAGCCGGCGGCGGCGGCAACAGCAGCAGCAGCAGCAGCAGCAGCACTGAGTTAGTCAACAGCTTCCATTGATGGAGTTTAGCTTAAAGCCTCTGGCAGAACTGAACAGCTGATCTGAATCACAGCAGCGAGCCTGGCCAGGGAGTAAACTCCTCTCCCTTGGTTGTGCCACCTTGGAGGAAATGAGAACTAACAGGTCCCCAGAACATATACTACTCTTGACAAGGACCTGAAAGTCAAGTAACTGGTTGGGAAAATGCCCAAAAAAGAAGAAATAAATAAGAATATAGAAGGTTACTTTCTTGGTAAACAGGTACTCTCTCCCATCCTTTTAGATGAGGAACAATAATGTTTACCATCAGGGGTAGACATAAAAGTCAAGGTTTCTGCATCTAAAACTTCCAAAGTAAATATTAAATGGTCTAAGGCCATGGAAGAGTTCAAAAGGAATTTTGAAAATGAAGTAAGATCGGTGGAGGAAAAATTGGGAAGAGAAATGAGATGCAAGAAAATCATGAAAAGTGAGTCAACAGCTTGCTAAAGGAGACGGAAAAAAGTTGAAGAAAATAACACCTTTAAAAATAGGCTAACTCAATTGGCAAAAGAGGTCCAAAAAG
>JAQQSK010005431.1:0-14910 GCA_028658325.1 Potorous gilbertii
TGGTGATATGGGTAATTAGAATGTCCAGTGTATTGGGGAGGGGGAAGGGGACAAATGGGGAGAAAATTTTGGAACCCAAAATCTTGTGAAAATGAATGTAAAAAGTTAAATAAATTTATTTAAAAAGAAAAAATAAATAAATAAATAGAATTCTCAGGCCAGTTATCTATTTGTTTCCCATGAGTTCTATTCTTTTGGATTGGACTCCATCATACCCCAGCACCCCTTATATCTTCCCTTCCCCCTTTGCCATTTTCCTTTTGTGTGATGTCTTCTCCCATTAGATTATCAGTTCCTTGAAGGCAAGGACTGTCTTTCTCATATTTGTATTCTCAGTGCTTAGGACATTGCCTGGCCCATAGTAAGTGCTCAATAAATGTTATTTGGCTGACTGATTTCTCCTTCATTTCATTCATTTCAATGCCAGAGCACTTTAGATGTCTTCCTTGTCATCTGTCTGACTTGATGCCTCTGCACTATGCTAAGCAAACTAAGCTACCTCAGCTCAGTCAGAAACCCATCATACATAATTGAACATAATATAGAACAACTGTGAATTATTCTTGCTCATCAGGAGGAGGCATTGTGTTCTTTATTTAATGAGAGAGAGAGAGAGAGAGAGAGAGAGAGAGAAACCCAAGTAAAGACAACATTCCAGATCCTAAAGAGGAGGCAGAGATAAACTACTGGAGTGAGAACTGTTACCTTTACAGAGCTCAGTGAACATCAAAAAAAAAAATCTCAAATGACAGGACTAAGTAGGCAGATAGACAATTTTCTTTAAAAAATGGAAAACATGGGGAAGAGTCTGATGCTTGAGGTTGAATTTGGTACCTGTTGAAGAAATTGCTTTTTAATTCTTTCACTGCCAAGGGGCAATTGCAATCTTGGCACATTTTATGAAGCAAGGTGATCTACTATACACCCTTTATTGTATTTTTCTATTGGGATAACCTCATTGAACCACACATATCTAGCTTTTCTCAACACATCTTATACTTTATTTTTTATTGAAAGAAACTACAATTTTGTGGTAATTTCCATTAAGGACCAAAAAATCTCTTGAAAATGTAAAACTATTCAGTTCTGCTTGACCTACACTGCTGAACCATGCTGTCCCAAAATCAACAAGGCACACTGAATATAAATTAGTCCCTAGTCCCTAGATTATTTCCATTTCTACTACTGGAAGACACATTAACTATTCTAGGTAATTTAAACAACATTTAATAGATAGCTACAATAATATTCGTTGGGGCTTTAGCTTCAGGCTTATCTAAGTCATAGGCAGCAATATGCATTGGTGGAGGGAGTTCCCACACCAGAAGTTCCCCATGTTGACAAAATGACAAAGCTTTTGCTAATTCATTATGTATAAAGGGAAAGGAGTGTGGTATAGTGGAATGAACAATAACTCTGGAGTCAGAGGGCCTAGGTTCAAGTCCTACCTCTGAATTTTATGTGACCTTGGGCAAATTATCTAGCCATTCTGTGCCATTCTAGTCTCTGAGGTCCCTTGATAGAGGGAATCTAAATCAATCATAGATCTAGATTCCCTGAAAGCAGGCTCTTTGTCATATCTGTCCTTCTAGTCTCAGGACTTAGTACAAACAATGTTTTCCATATATCAGTGTTTCAGTTGTATCCTTGATTTCATGAATGTAGGTAATCTCTCCACCAGTGCAGAATGTAGCCATCTCACTCCCCATACATTCCTGTCAATATGATTCTTGCTTCTAATTTAAATAAATCCTCTATAGAGTACCAACCCAAATCACTGGAGACTTCTCTCTTATTGCTTTAATATTTCATGGACACAAATACAGTTTTGAATTAATGAAATCAGCTTGACCAGTGCAACCCTAATCCCCCAGTATTTATGTATGCTAGGGCTAATAAACCCAGAAATTGGGCATTACTCACTCTACTTACCCTGCTTCCCCGCAACCTCTTGCTGGATTGTACAGTACAAATGATGCTCAGGGGTATATTGACTTAGCCACAATCATACAGCTAATAGATTGCCATTCTGTTGTTTATGTCTTTACTTTAGTCATTATTAGACTGTATGTTCCTTCTTCATTAGTCTTCTTTCCCTGCCTGATTCAAGAAGTATTTGTTGAATGAATGAGAATTCAGCAGACATCTGTGGGAAAATGTAGAAAAATCCACTTAGTTTTGAGGGTTACACAAAACAATAGAAGAAACTTACATGCCATCCTAGAACCACAATAATCTCAGTTTGTCATTTGGTTGAAAGGATGCTTGTCATTTTGTAATAAGAAAAAGAGAAAGTTATAGGCAATAAATGCCCTTCCTTGAATCCCACATTACACCCCTGAGCTGATGTAACATAATGTCTTCATGATCTACTTCTATGTAAATGCTATCACAGAGACTTTTAAAGATTAATCAAAGACACTTAAACATTTGGTTGTACCTACCAGTTTTAATTTGTAATGAAAAAAGAAAAATTTTTATGAGAAGGCTGATTCGTGACAATTCTATTATTTCATAGTCTACATCTGTATCAATCTTGGCAACCCCACAGTGTCCTATCTTTACTTTTGATGATAACAGTAAAGTTAACTTAAAAGGGAAAAAAGCTCTTAGCATTTCATATAAAACTTGCTCTCTTCCAGATTGACTGGTCAGGACATGTAGACTCATGAGAGAAGCATTACTTTGAGGTGGAAAAAGAAAGAGGGAAACTTTCTGAAATGTTTCTCCTTATCTAGAATGCCCATTCACCTGCTGAGCTCAGGGGAATACTTCAGGAGTCTGCTGGATAGCACCGGTTATTAGCTGTCTTGTGATGTTTTTTCTGCTATTCCAATATTTGGCTCTTGTGAGAAAAGTCGTAAGACTTAAAGGCACTTATTGTCAGTGGAAATTTAAGTGGAATCTGCAGACATGGCATTGAATCCTGGTATTTAACAGGCTAGTCTAATTTATAGAAAAAGGGTAGAAAATGAATTTCTCAGAAAGCAAGAAAAGGTAGAATGTACTGTGGCAATCCACCCAGTAAAAAGGAAAAAAAAATGCAAAATGTAAGAAATTAAGTATCTGATATTTGTTCTGACAAGATGAAATTTATTAAAGGAAAATGAAGATTGTTCAAAGTAGCCTGATATAGACAGTTTGGATCTTTGGGCTGCAGGATTTGACAGGTATCTTTTTTGTTATTTACACAAAGCCGGCAAAGTAACTTCTAGCAGGTTGATTCCCCACTCACCCCTGTGGGAAATTCATTCAATCAGTTTCAGCCATTTACAATTCAACAGTTGACAGTATGTCCAAAGTTATAGAATTTCAGAACTGGAAAGACCTTTGGAGGTAATTTGATCCAATCCAGACCAAAGCTGGAATCTTCCCTACAACCTTACCAAGTGGTCTTCTGGCCTTTATGCAGACCACCGATGATATTATTTCTTAAATTGGTCATATATGTGTGTGTATGCATACAGGTATATATTAATCATAATAACTAACATTTATATAACATATACTATTTGCCAGGCATTATGTTAAGAATATAACAATTATTATTTTATTTTATCCTCACAACCACCCTAAGAGGTAGTTGCTATTATTAGCCCTCATTTTACAAATGAGGAAACTGAGGGGAAAAGAGGTTAAGTGACTTTCTAAGGATTATGTAGTTAATATCTGGCTGGATTTGAATTCAGGTTTTCCTGACTCTGTATGTTGACTAAATGAAGTGTCCACGGGAGATGACCAATAAAGTGAAAAAACCATAATGTATAAGGATAAGTTGAAGGAAATACATATGTTTAACATGAACAAGAAATGACTTGGTGGGGTAAGGGTGAAAATTTAATAACTTCCTTCAAGTATTTGAAGGTCCTGTCCCATAGAAAAAGGATTAAACTCTACTTGGTCCCAGAAGGCAAAAGTAGGAACAATCGATGTTTTCAAAGGCAGATTTCAGCTCAGCATAAGGAGAATTTTTCTAAAAATCAGAAGTATCCCAAAATGAGATTGTCTACCTCAGGAAAGAATGGGTTCTCTCTTATTAGAAGTCTTCAATCAAGACTGGATAAGGTCTGTAAATTACGGAGGGGATTCCTTTTTGGATATGGGTTGAGTTAGAGAACCTCTAAGGTCCCTTCCTGCTCTGAGATTTTGCATCTCTCCAAACTTAGTTAGACCAGTGCCTTGGACGCCATCTACATAATATATCACAAGATCTATGACTTCAGCTCTGTAAGACTTTGTTTGTACCTTATTAGCATTGCCTTTGAGAACCTGGAACTGACACCATAATACTCTGAGACACTGGAGTAGGGTTTAAAGGGAAGAGATACGACTTCAGTCTAATAATTAACATTTTTCAACTAAATTGCAACCCATGCTACACTGATGTGAAAAATGACTATGCCAACAGGTTTACCTGTAGCAATTACTAACAAAGTCAGTAGCACTTAGAATGTGTTTTCTCTTGGGAGTTCATTCCAGTTTGTGAAGTATTTCTTCTATCTTCTGATTGTATTTCCTGAAGATACCAGGCATTTTAAAATACAGTAATCAGTAATCTTCAAGTGAAAAAATAGGTTTTTTGCATGTTTTTTGTCCCTGTTGTAATTGTCTGCATGGTCATGCATGGTGATCTCTTGTTCCTGTACTCTCTCAAGCATAGAATATGTCCAGTTCCAATCATCTGTAAGCTTCCTCTTGAGCTGATATTTTGACAAGCGCCTGCTCTGCTACAGTTGTAAGATATTTCTCTTTCAGCAGAGGAGTTAGAGTAACCACCGATTTCATGTATCACCTCCCTGACAATCTATATTTTCACTTCTGTGGGTTTTGATGACAGGTACAACTCTCTATGAAGAGGCAGCAACCATGTCATCTCCTCAGATCTGACTTGAAAACTAAATGGAAAATAGCAATTTCATCTTCACTTTTGATATCACAATACCTCCACTGCCCATCAGATCTAACGTATGCAATTAAAGTTGTCAATAGAAAAAATATCTGGTGAAATGAACCTAGAAAAACATATTTAAAACAAAAATTTGGAAATTCCTCTCCGAATTTTCTGATCAGAATCTGTGTGTGTGTTCAGGTGATTTTTGATTTGGTCTATTTCACAGATCTAAAATTATGTGTTACAGTTTCTATTTAAGGTAAAAGGTAGAAAGGAAAACAGTATACTCTTTGAAGGGCAATTCAAAACATGCATCATTCTGATCATAGGATGATATGATTTTAGAGCTAGATATAACCATATGGTTATCTAATCTAACTCCATCTTAAAGATGAGAAAAGTAATGTTGAGGTATGTCAGGGGACTAGACCAAGTCCACCTAGCTAGTCAGGTTATAAATCTATAAATAAGAATCTGTAAGTATTGAGTTCACGAAAGTTAAAAGCAAAATTAAGGGACTGCCTCCAACTTGTGTAAGGAGAACAAGAACATTCCTGCTGCAGTAATGAAGGGCTCTGCCTCACCCAGTGTTAAGTGACTCCTTGTGACTTAACAAATCTCTGTCAGTTTGTGTTACAGGTTGTGACCTCCCCTTCATACTCTTTGAATCTCTTATTTCTGTCAAGACTCATCTCAACAACTACAGTAATAGCTAATATTTATATAGAATTTTCAGGTTTGGAAATTACATGTATTGGTACATTTGATGCTCACAATAACCCTGGGAGGTAGGGGCTATTTTTATTCCCATCTGAAATTGAGGCTGACAGACTTGCCCAGGATTCCACAACCGTCTGAGAGATAGGTCTTGAACACAAGTCTTCCCAACACGCTACCCAGCTGTCCCCACCTTCTACATCACTGATGTCAAAATCAAGTAGAAACAGCAAATAATCCCTACATAAGGATCCCTAAGGGCTACATATTGACAGTTGAAAAATGTAATGTTATTTCTGTTTTATTGCATTTTTATTTATTTTGTTAAATATTTCCAAATTACATTTTAATCTAGTTCAGACCATACCCGGGAGTGTTATGGACTACATATGTTTGACATCCTTGTTCTACATAAATTCTTTTCTGATTATGGAAGGCTCTAATTGGAAATAGCTGGGTATTATGATGGATAGAGTTCTTGACCTGCAGGCAGGAGGACCTAAGTTCAAAACTGACTTCAGTGTAAAATAGGAATATTAATAGTGCTTCCAGAGTTGTTGGGAGACTCAAATGAGATAATATTTGTAAATTCTTTAGTTCAACGATTGGCACATAGCAGGCACTTAATAAATTTGTTTCCTTCCTTCTAATACCCTAACTCCCCAAATTAATAATAATAGCTAGCATTTCTGGAGAGCCTTAAGGTTTGCAAATTTTATCTTCACAACAACTCTAAGGAAGTAGGTATTAGTATTATTCCTATTTTCTAGCCTAGGAAACTAAGGAATATAGGTTAAGTGACTTGCCCAGGGACACACAACTTGTGTGTCATACAGGACTAAACTGCACATCCTCTCTTTAGGGGAGATTTTAGTTTAAAGCGACCTTGCAAATCTACCCAAAACAGTTTCTGCAGATGGAATAGCTACCTTTCAAAAAGCGTACCCTAAAAATCCAGCTGTGTTCACAAATGCATGAAAAAGATGGAATTGGATTATATCTCACCACAACTCCAGTGCTCCAGCCACAGGACAAGGAAGTCCTGAGCTACACCAATAGCACAGAGTAAGAGAAATAAATGTTCACACCCCAGGCTGGCACCCAGAAAGCAAAGCAGAGGTACATATTACCAAGGACTTAGGCCAGGACCCAATAAAGAAGAGAAAGTGTCTATTATTTTTTAAACCAGAAGTCATGCAATGTATGTGAAATGTTTACCTTTTAATTTTTTCAACCAGAGGCCATGCAACATAGGTCAATTGTCAGATGTGTGTTGCTGGGTTCAGATTCACCTTCCTAGAAATGCTCTTTTTCCAAGACTGCTAACCCAAATCCTTCTAGTGCCTTAAGAGTTTACATTCTAAACTCTCTATGGGTACGTACCTATTAACCGGTTTCAGTGTGAGCATTTACACCTCAGAAATGCTATACACCAGGGCTTAGTTTGTTTTGTTGATTGTCTAGACTTAAGTAAGTAATGGAGAAAATGTTAATAAAGCAGATTAAACCAAAAAGTACATTGTGCTTTTTAGAGAGTCAATTTGCTGGCACACCTGTGTCTGTAGTCCTCTGGTTCTCTGCAAGTTACTGCTTTTTAAAGAGACAGGCTGATGTGTATCAGAGGATTTTTATCCTATCATCAGTTGAAAGATCCTCACTTGTCCCAGATCTACCCCTTTCACTTTCATCCAGGTTTTCAGATCCAAAAAAGGACACAAATAAGAAACTACACACAAAATAAAGGTTTCACACCATGCCATTGAGGGAGAACCTATTCCAATAAAATAATAAATCCCTTGGCATAGGGAAAGTAAATATAATTTTGCTCGCTTCATTCCAGATCACAAAAATTGTCAGTCATTTCTCAAGAACTAACGTAATAAGTGCAGTTTATTTTTATTTAGCTTTTCATAGTTTACAAAGCACTTTCACATAGATTATCTTATTGGACCCTTATCACTAAACTGTGAGGTAGGCAGGGTTATGTGTGATTGTTAACCCCATTTTGCAGGTAAGAAAATTATGGTTCAAAAATATTAAATCCTTTGCCCAAGGTCACATGACTAGTAAGTCATGCTGCTGAGGGTAAAACCTAGATTGTCTTTCATCCAACCAATGTCTTTTTCTAGAGTAGATTTTATTATATGCACACTTGAAAAAAATATTCTTCAGTGAATTTAAGCTTGATAAGAACCTTTCTCCTAATAATAACATATCAGAGTTTAGTAATATCTTTTTAGAATGTAAGAATCTTTAAGTATTAAGATTTAAAATATGGAGAATGACATTATGGTACAGTCTCTTCTGTCTGAGCTCTCCTGGCTCCCTTTCTATAGAAACCTCCCCTCATCTGTCCTACCTACCTACCTACCTACCTATCTACCTACCTACCTACCTACCTACCTACCTACCTACCTACCTATCTACTTATCTATCTACCTATCTATCTATTTCTTTTGAGGGAATCACCATCCTGATGACAGAGATTCACAGTTTTGAAGTCATACTTTATTCGTCACTCTTACTCAACTTCCCATAAACAAACAATTTCCAGATCTTATTGATTCTTTCTACCTCTATAACGCTTCTCTGACCTGTGTGCCTTCTCTCCCCTCATATGACCACCATTCTAGTTCAGGCTATCATTACCTAAACTACTGCAATATCAGGTCAGTCTCTTTCCCAACCCCCAATCCATCTTCCACACATAGCTTTCTACCTCCAGTGTCCATACCCCAGGTCAGTTCTGCCCCTCCCTTGACAACAGCCTTTCCAGAAGCAGCCTCATGGTCTTCCTTCATCTTTGTCTCCACTCAGCAGGACTGTTACTTAAGTTCTTCCTCCTCCCCTACCTCTATCGGACCTTGTATCCCAAGCTCCAAGGTTTCTCCTACCCCAAACTGAGTGTCTTTAGTGCTTGCCCCATGCCCCAAAAGCTGCTAGTTATGACTCTTTGTGTGCCCTCAGCAAACTGTAATTTCTTATAGTGCAAGAAATATTTGCCCATAACAGGTGCTTAATTAATACTTCCTAAATTGAAATGAATTTGTTAAGCAACATAAGAGCTAAAGGACCAAAAATACCCACTCCATGAAATAAAAACATGTTAATATGTCCTGCATAAGGAGGGCTTATTAGCTGTGGGGCTCAAGGGGTAGCAAAGTCCCCTGAATATTTTTAAAGAATCTTGACAAAAAATATGTAGAAAATATTCAACAAGTAGAAAAGGATACTTCCTTAAAATATGTTATACAATATGCTTCAATTCTTGAAGGTAGTGATTTTACCCTTTCCTTGCCATGCCTCTGCCCTTCCTATACCATTTATTTGCTTTTCAAAGATAAATGATACAAAGTATATGTTTGTTAAGGACACAGCTGTTATAATGGAAAGAGGCTCTGGTTTCAAATTTAAGATCTATATTCTAATGTGTGACCTCAGGCAAATCACTTAACCTTTATGGTCTCAGTTTCTCTATCTGTAAAATTAGAAAGTTGGATTAGATGGCTTCTCTGATCATTTCTAGCTCTAAATTTATGATAGAATAATGCCATTTATTTCACTCTAAAGGGGTCTATCTTTTCATCAAGGCTGGATATAACCCTAGTTCACCAAGGTGGATTCTGAACTCTACCAAGCCAGAAAATCAGGTCCTATTAGTCTGTAAGATTTTAGAGTGTAGAACTGGTAGTAGAATATGGTCTGAACATCAGTCTGATTTTAGAGAGCCTTATTTCCAAAGGGTTGGCTACAAGGTCATACAATTTTTCAACCCTAGAAATCTATATAATCCTTCTAGAATGTATGCCTTGGCAGTAGGGATGTGACTGGGACTGAAATCTGCATGATAATAGGGAATAGGCCATTAGTAAAATCACAGAGTTTTGAAGTACTGAAAAAACTATGTCTTTGCTGACTTTTTGCATCAGGTTATCATCCAATATCATTAGGATGCTGTTTTCAAAGATTGAAAGACAAATAGATATAGATAAATGTAGATGTTATTATCAATGAAGATGTAGCTATAGACAGACTGATACATACATCAAGATAGATAAATAGATCACAAATCCTCTAATGTAGCCACACTATTTGAATTTGCACTGAAGATTTCTTTTGGGCTGGTACCAACTACCATTTTAAAAGTATAATTATAACTTGTAATAGTACAATTTTAATACATAAGACTACTTTGGAGGGTCCATTATTAGCTTATGTCTATGGATCTAGCTTATGTCTATATGTATATATACACATGCATACACTCAAATTTATATGTTTATATACACATGTATGCATGTATGTATATATGCACATATGTATATATGCACACATGCATACATCTAAGCTGATAGTAATGAAAATAGAAGGTCCTATTTTAACTTCTAAGGTAGAGGAAATTTCCAGCAAGCTTTGTCACACTGTGTAGACCCTTGTCCAGTAGTAAATCAGCAAGTAGTTCAGTTTCTGTGCTCTTTCAGCTTTGGACCTTTCCTGCTAAGACTGACAATAAGGAAAGCTATAGCAATAGCATTTTTTGTGATGCAGCCATTTGTCTACTAGAAATTGGACTGAGAACAACTCATTTTACACAGAACATCCAGCCATCGACTGATAACATTCAATCAGTATCAAGTTGTACTGGATTTGTAGCAATGAAAAAAGGCAGGGGGAGGCAATGTAGAGCTAATGCTTACATTCCCTTGGTAGTTCAGTACTTATTTTGTCCCATTTTTCATTTGAACATTTTTTGACTTAGAATATAGCTAGTCAGATTAATTAAATAACTAATGTTACATTATAGAGCAGATAGAAACAAATACCTACTGTATAAACAAGCAACTTAGAGACAGTTCAAAAAGTACTAACCCTAAGGTCAGAGAACTCGAGTTTAAATTCTGCCCTTCTGCTTAACTATCTATACTTGGTCTCTACCCTCAGTTTCCAGAAATTGAGGAGTTGGACTGAATCTTTTCTAGTTCTAGATCTATTATCCTACAAAGTTTAAAGTAGTAGAAACTGGATTTTTGGCAGTGATATGCCCTAACTATATTTTAAAGCTTATTATCAAAAATACTAACTTAAAAAACTGAAGTTTCAGGTTCATGAAATCATTTAGGGTCTTTATATTAGACCATCCTTGGAGATTGAAAATTTTAGACAATTTTATTTTCACAGAATTGTTTTACTTTATAATACTGTATTTAATTTAATGCATTTTAAAATGTTATTCTGAAAAGAGATCCAAAGATTCCCTCAGACTACCAGTTGCCCTCCCCACCAACCCCTTTAACACCTCTACCCCTACTTTCCATCTGCATTCTCACAGACTAAGACAGAACAACTGGTTTTTAAATAAAATAAAAATATTAACTCTTACTTCAAAACTTTAAGGATCTATAATTTTGTTGATGTGGGTAACTACCACCCCTGAATCAGATCTCAACTCTAGATATTTCAGCTCATTAAATGAGATTTTATATCCATATGTATTTATGTGCATGTGTATATCCACACATAGAAATATATGTATATGAAATACATTTTTTTGTAAATCTGAAGGTACTATAAATATTAGCTATCATTATGAGCCCTTCTTACTAAAGTATAAGTCAATATTGGAAAAAATTATAATACGCTCCACATTTATTTACAGATTTAAATCCACATCAATGACTTTTTAGAAATAAGAAATGGAGGCGAGGGGAGAAATCCATTGTTTACATAGAAAAATATAGACGAACAAATAGGCAAAAATTCAAGGGGCTCTTTTGAGAGAAATAAGCAAAATTGCCAGGCATGTAGTAAGCCTTTAATAAATGCTTGTTGTCTGACCAACTGAGTAGCAAAAAGTTGATGAAAGTAGACTTGCCCTCCTAGACTTTAACGCAATGGTTATCATATGGCATATCACAAAGGCATGTTGCACTAATATTTAAAGAAATACAAGTTAAAGAAATTTGTGTTACAACCCTGACACTCATCCAAATGCCCAAATTATTTTTATCAGCTGAATACTGGCATGGGATGTGTGTCCACAGACATATATGTATATATGTATGTATGTGCACATACACACATACATATATCTAAGTTTACTTATAGTGATGGAAATAAAAAAAACCCACATTTTAACTTCCAAGTTAGTTAGGAGGCATAGTCTCACATTCCTTGAGCAACTGCAAATCGGTAGAATATTTTTGAAGAGCAGCCCAGTAAAACACAAAAAGAGTTCTAGAAATAATCATACCCTTTGACTCAAAAGTACCATGTAGGAAATCAAGCGATTTTTGGTTGCCGATGAAAAGGTGGATAAAGGTCACTTGTTCTATCTGGATCTTTTCAGTATTGCTGTGAAGTTAATTTGCAAATTTGAGTATCAGGAGATCTGTACCAATGACTCAAGCATTAAACAGGACTTAAAAGGAAGTTAAGATGAAACAGTGGGAGCTGACAAAGACCTTGGTTTCACACTTCCAGTCCTTCACAATCTGCCTCCAGCTTACCTTTCCATATTTATTTCACATAATTTCCTTTGAAGTACTCTATATTTCAGTCAAATGATGCTACTTAATATCACTCCAACATGCAATCTCCACCTCCATGCCTTTGCATCAGCATGACCAGAATGCTTTCTCCCCTGACTTCTTCTTACTACACTTTCTAGCTTCCTTCAACAAAGCTCAGTTGCCACATCCTACACAAAGTGTTTCTGGGTTCCCTAGCCCACCCCAAAGTTGTTAATACTCTTCCCTCTGGAAAATTATTTTGTATTTACTTATCTGTGTATGTTTCATATCCCCACCTTAAAATAGAAGTATATGAATAGGGTAGAGACTGTTTTGTTTTTGTGTTTGTCTTCCCAGATGTTAATTTAGCTCCTTAAACATATAAGGACTCAATATATTATTGCTGAATTTAACTTAAGCGAATAGACAACTGTTGGGATACAGTAGCATTATAGAGACGCAAATCATGGACATAATCTGTGTAGAATCCAAGCAGTAATCTACCCCAAGAATCATAGAGTCACATGATGGTCACAAGTAAACTACAGCACAATTTCCGTGATGACCTGAGCATAAGGAATCATGTAAAAGACAGTAAGAAGGGCTTTGGCTTAAAGGGTAATGGAGAGATAACTTCAGTAGTACAGTAATGGTTGCATACAAAATGTGGTTGGATCCTCAGGAGTATGTACCTGAAAACAAGGATAAATGAATACAGATAGATTGCACTCAGATAATACTCACATTAATGAGATTACCAAGCCATTACATCATTAAGGTATTCATTCTTATCACTGCCACCTTTGTCTTCATTACTCCGGTTATTGTTTCCTTCCCAATCTTCCCACAATCAATCAGCATTTTCCCCATTATCCATGACATGGGAAAGGCATCATGTTTTGAAGCTATCAAACAGAGATTCTGGATTTATGTAAAAATGCATAAACGTACACATATATATGCATATTTACGTAAATCCAGAATCTATGACTTAATGGTTTCAAAAAATGTTGCTTTCCCCTTTATGTGTGTGTGTGTTTGAAGAGAGAGATACATACGTACACACACACACACACACACACACACACACACACACACACATCCCCATGCATTTAGAATCCATTTATACAACGGATCTACCAATAGCTCCTAACTTTTGGAGTGGGGAGGTAGCAAAAGCTAATTAGATCACTATCTTTGGAGGCATTGCCTGAAGGACTTAGTCACAACAACTTCAAGGACCTGTAGCAGTGATACCTTTTGACCTTACTTTATAGTTCTGATTTTAATGATCCAATATACTTAGATTTGGGGGTACGGTGCCCTTCAAATGTATTTAGAACTAGTACTGCCTTTTGCCAAAGAGCTTCAGGTTTATTACTCTATATAACCAAAAATCAAATATTCATTGATTCTGAGGCTATCCAACCTCATTCTTGACATCTTACATTTATCTCATTGGGGAAATTTTGTCTTAAAAGTGTTTGTTATTACAGGGTAACATTTCCTGACCATTAGCCATCGTATCTAATGCTGTTTATAAGGCGCATTTTCTCACTTCCTGTGCTCTCCACAAGGAATTAGATTTCATTTTTTCCTCACATGGTTGTGTCCATTGGCATATCAAAGAATATTAGCGTTTCATCAATATTTTTAATGTGGCAAAAGACCTATCATGGTATTCAACCAAATCTCATTGAAATAAAAAAAAATATTGTGCCACACACTATGCAAAATACTTTACAAATATTATCTCCTTTCATCCTTACAACTACCCTGGGAGGTGGTGTAATGTTAATAGAATAGGAAGATCTTCCCCACCCATTAATAGGACAAACACATGGAGCCTGTGATCATGTGGAACCTGCGGTCACACAGGACTCAGACTGGGAGGGGGTGCCCAAGGAGGAGAGAAAGAGAGCATGAGCAGAGAGTGACAGCAGGCAGAACAGACAGATAGAAGCAAGTGTCGAGTGCAAGCAGTTGGCCCAAAGAGCAGAGAGAAGGAGAAGCAAGCTGTGAGTGGGCAGAGGGAGGAATTTGTCTGGGGGAATCTTGTTTTTTGTGGGGAGGTCTGACAGAAAGAAGGTTTAACGTGTTGGTGCTTCCTGGATTAGTGATAAATACTCTGTTAAATCTTACCTCCTGGTTTTCTAATGATGTCCCAAATAAATATTTTTGTTTTGCCTTTGAGGAAGAGAGTTTATTATATTTTGTGAATTTACCCTGGAATTACACGTGTATACTCATAGCAGCTGCTATGGGCATCATAGTGGCATTTCAGGTAGGTACTGTTATCATCCCCATTTTATAGAGGAGGAAACTGAGGCAAATGACTAGGTAAAGTGACTGACTAGGATCACACAAATACTGAGGCTGGATTTGAACTTAGGTCCGCTGCACCACCTGGCAAATGACTTCAACTACCCAAATGGCAACCAAAACACTAATGATATTCAAAGCAGGAGGCCACTTTTTTATATAAATCTCTAGTTTTTTTCACTGACTGCTTTAAATGCCTGTCAAAGCACTTCAAATATGATGACAATTTTCAAGGTTTTTCATTGAATGGCTTTTCTTCTTATTAAACAACAAAGACAAGACAGTAAGAAGAAAGAAAGCAGATGTTTATCAGCCTTAGGATAGCAACCAATTTAGCAACTAATTTGAGACCCTTAAAATGTTTTCCATGTAGAAATTATGTTGCAAAAGTTCTTTCTTTAATGTACTATTTTATTTTTTAAAACATTTTTATTTAAAGTATTGAGTCCCAATTTCTACCCCTCTCTTCCT
>JAQQSK010005432.1:0-14909 GCA_028658325.1 Potorous gilbertii
CCCTGATATTCTAGAACCAGAGGGCAAAATAAGTATTCAAGGAGTCTACCGATCACCGCCTGAAAGAGATCCAAAAAGAGAAACTCCTAGGAACATTGTGGCCAAATTCCAGAGTTCCCAGGTCAAGGAGAAAATATTGCAAAGAGCTAGAAAGAAACAATTCCAGTACTGTGGACATACAATCAAGATAACGTAAGATCTAGCAGCTTCTACATTAAGGGATCAACGAGCATCAATGAGAAGTCAAAGGAACTAGAACTAAAACCAAGAATCACCTACCCAACAAAACTGAGTATAATACTTCAGGGGAAAATATGGTCTTTCAATGAAATAGAGGACATTCAAACATTCTTGATGAAAAGACAAGAGCTGAAAAGAAAATTTGACTTTCAAACACAAGAATGAAAAGAAGCATGAAAAGATAAACAGCAAAGAGATGTCATGAGACTTACTAAAGTTGAACTGTTTGCATTTTACATTCCTACATGGAAAGACAATATTTGTAACTCTTGAAACTTTTCAGCATCTGGGTAGTAGTTGGTGGGATCACACACACACACACACACACACACACACACACACACACACACACACGCACTCACACAGAGACAGAGAGCACAGAGTGAATTGAGTAGGAAGGGATCATATCTTAAGAAAAAATGAAGTTAAGCGGTAAGAGAGAAATGTATTGGGAGGAGAGAGGGGGAAGTGGAATGGGGCAAATTATCTCTCAAGAAGAGGCAGGCAGGAGACATTTTAGTGGAGGGGTAAAAAGGGGAGCTGAGAGAAAAACATGAAGTTTACTCTCATCACATTTGACCAAGGAAGGAATAAAATGCACACTCATTTTGGTATGAAAACCTATCTTACAATACAGGAAAGTGGGGGAGATGGGGATAAGCAGGGTCGGGGAGATGATAGAAGGGAGAGCAATGGAAGGAGGGAGCAATTTTAAGTCAACACTCTTGGGGAGGGACAGGATCAAAAGAGAGAATAGAAGCAATGGGGGGCAGGATAGGATGGAGAGAAACATAGTCAGTCTTACACAACACGACTATTATCGAAGTCATTTGCAAAACTACACAGATATGGCCTATATTGAATTGCCTGCCTTCCCAAGGGAATGGGTGGGGAGGAAGGAATGGGGAGAAGTTTGAAATCAAAGTTTTAAGAACCACCGTTGAGTATTGTTCTTGCTACTAGGAAATAAGAAATACAGGTAATGGGGAATAGAAAGTTATCTGGCCCTACAGGACAAAGGAGAAGATGGGGACAAGGGAAGGGAGAGATGATAGAAGAGAGGGTAGATTGGTGAGAGGGATAATTAGAATGCTCAGTGTATTGGGGTGGGGGAAGGTCACAAATGGCGGAAAAATTTGGAACCCAATATTTTGTCAAAATGAATGTAAAAAGTTAAATAAATAAATTTATTTAATAAAAAGAAGAAAGTGTTTATTTCTAGTGACTCCCTTCTCCCATTTGTCACCTCCTCTCCTACTTTCCTGTGATGTGATATAGATTTTCGTATCAAGTTTAGTGAGCATGTTATTCCCTCCTTCAGCTACATGTGGAGAGAGTAGCTTCCCTTTTCCCCTCTCCTCTTCTCCCTTTTCTCCTCCATTGAACAAGATTTTTCTAATCTCTTTTATGTGTTATAACCTGCCCCATTCCATTTCTCCCTTTCTCTTCACTGTATTTTCCTCCTTCACCCATTAATTTTTATTTTATTGTGTGTGTGTGTATCATCTCTTCTGATTTAATGTACCCTGTACTCTCTATCTATATATGTGTATGTGTGTGTGTGTGTGTGTGTGTGTGTGTGTGTGTGTGTGTGTACAATCTTTCCATCTACCCAAATACTGACAAAAGATTCAAGAGTTATAAATATTTTCTTTCCATGTAGTGATGTAAACAGTTCAGCTTTAGAGAGTCTTTTATGAATTTTCTTTCCTGTTCACCTTTTCTTGA
Organism: Potorous gilbertii; assembly: GCA_028658325.1. Lineage (NCBI taxonomy): Eukaryota > Metazoa > Chordata > Mammalia > Diprotodontia > Potoroidae > Potorous > Potorous gilbertii. The sequence continues at coordinate 1,969 of JAQQSK010005432.1, forward strand.
TTTTTTTTCTTGGGAACTCAAATTTTCTATACAAATTTGGTCTTTTCCTCAATATGAATGATTGAAAGTCCTCAATATCACTGAATGACCATTTATTCCCTTGAAATATTATTCTCAGATTTTCTAGGTAGGTGATTCTTGGTTTCAATCCTAGTTTCTTTGAACTCTGAAATATCCCATTCCAAGCCTTTTGATCCCTTAATGTTGAAGCTTCCAGATCTTGTGTTATCCCGATTGTATTTCCATAGTATTCAAATTGTTTCTTTCTAGCTGCTTGCAGTATTTTCTCCTTGATCTGGCAATTCTGAAATTTGGCCACAATATTCCTCGGAGTTTCTCTGTGCGGGTCTCTTTCAGGAAGTGATTGGTGGATTCTTTCATTATTAATTTTGCTCTCTGATTCTATAACATCAGGGCAGTTTTCCTTGATAATTTCATGGAACATAATGTCTAGGCTATTTTTTTTTATCATGGCTTTCTGATAGCCCCATAATTTTTAAATTTTTTCTCCTGGTTCTATTTTGCAAGTCAGTTGTTTTTCCAATGAGGTATTTCACATTATCTTCAATTTTTTTCAAATTTTTGGTTTTGTTTACTAAGTGCTTGGTTTAACTCATAGTCATTCGTTTTCCCTGGACTCAGTTCTCTCTTTCAGTGAATTATTTTGTTCAGTGAGCTTTTGAACCTTTTCCTCCATTTGGCTAATTTTGCTTTTTGAAACCTCCTTCTCCTCATTGACTTTTTGGACCTCTTTTTCCAATTGAGTTAACCTCTTTTTAAAGCTGTTATTTTCCTCAGCATTTTTCTGGTTCTCCTTCAGTAAACTACTAATTTGTTTTTAAAGTCTTCTCTCGTCTGAATGCAATTTAAGTTCCCTTTGGAGGCCGTGGAGGCAGAGGCCTTGACTTCCTCTGACAGTATGCCTTGTTCTTTCTCATCTGAAAGGATGGGGAGAGACACCTGTTACCCAAGAAAGTAACCTTCTATGGGCTTATTTTTTTCCCTTTTTCAGACATTTTGCCAGCCGACTTCTGAGTTTCCTCTCCACAACCTCCTGGCCTCCAGTTCCACCAAGCCAGCACTAGGAGCTGAGATTCAGATGAGCTGCCCCCAACCTCAGGGGCTTTAGGTAGGGGCAGGGCTGCTATTTAGTGTGAGATTAAATTCAGCTGCTCAAGTGTGGGCAGGGCCACCACACAGGGCTCAGTTCCCTCGGAGATTTTAAAATGAGACCTTTAACAATGGATGTGTGCTACTGCCTGTTTTGGGAGACCCATCTGCTGCTGCCTCTACTGCTGCTGCCTCTAGTGCTGCCACCTAAGGAGGCCTGAGTTATGGGGACACCCTGCTCCCTTCTCAGCCAGCCAAAAATACCCTTTCACTGACCTTTGGCACCTGTGGGTTGAGGGATCTGTGCTGTTGATGGAGATTCTGTCCCTGAACCCTACTCAGATCTGCTCCTTTTGGTGCCATGTGGCCAGCATAGGACTAGGTTCTGCTCTGTGTCTGGTGCATGACAGACCTTTCTCTCAAGTCATTCTGAGATAGAAATCTCCTCCACTCCATTGCTCTCTGGCTTCTGCTGCCCTAGAATTTGTTGAGATTTCTTCTTTACTGGTATTTTATGGGCTGTAGGGTAAGAACTAATGTATGTGTATCTTTCTAGTCTGCCATCTTGGCTCTGCCCCTGTAATCAATTCTTAATGGAGAAATCTAATGTCCTTTTCTGGATCTTATTCCTATGAACTTTCCAAGAACTTTGAAACTGTTGATGACACTCTTCTTGAAACTCTTTTCTTTGGGTTTCATGACACTATTTTCCCTAGTTCTCCTCATATTGGTCAGACCAGGTTCTGACTGCCAAAAGTGAGTGTCCCTAAATTCCTGAACTGTTGTCTTTTTCTTTGTAATGTTAATTACAGTTAAAGATCTTCCCCACCCATTAGTAGGCCTCACTTGAAGTCCATTAAGGGCAGCTTTTGTTAATTTCAGTGGAGCACTGAGTCAGGAGGGTCTTGATGCCTTCCAGCTCTGATAAGTACATATTTACCCTGAGGTGAAGTTTTATTTTGGGGCATACTCTTTGGAAGGAGGTTCATGTGCCAAATGAGACTCTGTGTAGCTGTTAAGAAGCCGCCCCCCCTTCCCCCCCACATACCTCAGGCTTTGAAAACCCAGATTTTGATGCTTGGATCTCTGGTAACTATGTATATATGTAATGGTGAGAGAGTAGGATCTTTCTGTTGATCTCTGATATACGTATTGCTTATGGTCAGACAGTTGGAAACCCTGTCTACTAGTCTTTATTTCTCTGCTTGTGTTTTCTCTGTTGGTGAACGTAATTAAAAAGATTATTGACACCTCAAAAGTGGTTTTCCTTTTTGAAAAGCAGGTCTCAGAACCTGTGCAGGAGGCCTTCCTGTATATTCCTGGGTGCTTACTGATGTAATCTTCTACCTTGATACTACCTCAATTGATCTTATCCGCTCTCATGATTTCAGTTATCATCCCTATGCAGATGACTATCAGATCAATTGTCATGCACTAAATGTATACCAATATCTCCATGAAGACTTCATCTACTTACATTGGCCTCCTTGTAATCCCTTTGAAAAGATATCCTGCCTCTGAACAATTTCCATGGATATCCTGCTTGCTTTGAGCTATCTCTCTATATATTTCTACCACTTAACTTTAATGGTTTCCTCCAAATCTCTGATAAAGTAGAATTTTCTGAAAGGAACCTTTTCCAGTCCTTTTTAATCTCATTGCATTGCTTCTGTTGGTTATCTCTAACTTTATATTTTTGTATATATTTATACTACATGTATAAATGCATGTAGAAATGATTTATAACATAATTTATATATTTATTTTAAATATGTGTGTCTTTGTGTGTGTGTGTGTGCATATGTGTGTAAGGTGGACACAGCTATTTCCATATTATCTTACCTGTTGTATTTATTGAAACTAAGGAAATTCTCTTGATATTCATTGTATTTGAAGAAAATTGTGCAGTGGCTGGTACACAGTAGGCACCCAAGAAATGTCAGTGGATTAATTGATTTTACTTTGAAAACACATTTTCTGTTTCTACTGAGATAATTAAGTTGTTTTGGCTGCTTTTGTTTTTAATATGATTAATTATGTTGATTGTTTCCCCAATGTTGAACCATGCATGCAGCCTTGGAATAAATTCAAATTGGTCATAATGAATGGTTTCCTGGTAAAAATGGCAGAAGTCTGATGTATTTTTTTTCATAATTGAATGAATAGTTATTAATGATATCTATCTATAACTCTCCTTCTGTGCTTTATCATTCTCTGATTTAGGTAAGAAGAGTATATTTGTCTTATAACAAGAGTTTTGTAGGATATGTTTGGATTACTAAGTGTTTTTTTTCTAACTTTTTATTTGAATTGTTATCTAAACATGTTATTACCATCCTGTAATTAAATAAAAACTTTTAGCTCACAACTAAGACTTTTTCCACCTTTTACTCTTTTTTAGTTTCTGCCGTACTATCTTCTAATTTTCCCAGTGGTTCTTGTCAAATACTGAGTTCTTATCCCAAAAGTTGGAGTCCTGGGTTTTTTCAAATAGAAGAATACTATAGTTATTTGTTATTGTCTCTTGTGTACCTAACTATTTTATTCATCCACTGCTGTGTTCCTTAACCAGCAGTTTTGATTATTGATTCTTTATAATACAATTTAAAAACTAGTATGATTAGGCTATCTTCCTTTGCATTTTTTTCATTAATTCTCTTGATATTCTTAATTTTTTTTTTCCAGATGATTTTTCTTGTCATTTTTTGCTAGATCTATAAGATATTTTTGGTAGTTTGATTAATATGGCACTGAATAAGTAAATTAATTTATGTAGACTTGTTATATTCAGGTTACCTTGATATTTTTCCAATCATCCAAATCTGACTTTATTTATGTGAAAAGTTTTTTTTGGTAATTGTGCTCATATAATTCCTGGCTTGTTTTGGCAGGTAGATTATCAAATATTTTATATTGTGTACTTTTATTTGAAATGGAATTTCTCTTTCTCTCTCTTGCTGTGGACTCTGTTGTTAATATATAGAAATACTGATGATTCATTTGGATTTATTTTATGTCCTGCAACTTTACTAAAGTTGTTAATTATTTCAAGTAATTTCTTAGTTGATGCTGGAAGTTTCTCTGTCATCTGCAAAGAATGATAGCTTTCTTTTCTCATTGCCTATCCTAATTGTTTCCATTTCTTTTTCATTTCTTATTGCTATTGCTAACATTTCTAGTACTAAATTGAATGTGTTCAAGTGTGCCTGTAGTTTTCCTTATATTGAACCAGTTCTCCATTCCTGGTATAAATCTAACCTGGTTATAATCTGTGGTCTTCCCTAAATTTTGTTATAGTCCCTTTGCTACTATCAATATTCATTAGGGAAATTGATCTAGAGTTTTCTTTTTCTTTTTTTGCTCTCCCTGGTTTAGGTATGAAAGCCATCTTTGTATCAGGGAAGGATTTTGGTACTATTTCTTTTTATCATATAGATTATATGGTATTGAAGTTAACGTATCTTTAAGTGTTTATGAAATTCACTTGTAAAGAGCAAATTAGGAGAGAAATATGTGTTAGATATTTCATTTATACCTTGTTCAATTTCTTTTTCTTAGATTTTTTTTTCAGATTTTTCTTTTATTATTTAAAAAATTCCCATTTTCATGAAAAGAAAACAATTTTAATATTCATTTTTAAAACTTTGAGTTCCAAATTCTCTTTTCTTCCCTCCCTAACCCCACTACTGAGATGAGAAGCAGTTTGATTTAAGTTATATGTGTATAGTCATTCTAAACATGTCCATAATACTCATGTTGTCTAGGAAAATAACTCAAGAAAAATAAATAAAAAAATTAAAAATATCCTTCAATCTGTATTCTGATACTATCAATTCTTTCTCTAGCAATGGATAGCATTTTTCATCATAAATCCTTCAGAGTTGTCTTTGAATTTTCTATTGTTAAGAATAGTTAAATCATTCACTGTTGATCATCTTACAACAACGCTGTTATTTTGTACACAGTAAATTTCACTTTACATCAGTTCATGCCAGTCTTTACAGGGTTTTTTTGAGAGCAAATAATTTATTATAACACAATATTATTCCATCATAATCATATACCACAAATTGTTCAGCTATTTCCCAAAAGATGGGCATCTTAAATTTCTAATTCTTTGGCCCCGCAAATGAGCTGCGGTAAATATTTTGTCCATATAGCTTCTTTTCCAGTTTTTTTTTTTACCTTTCTTGGAATACAGACCTAATAGTAGTATTGGTAAGTAAAACAATATGTATGGTTTTATAGCCATTTGACCATAGTTTCAAATTGCTTTATAGAATGGTTCAATCAGTTCACGAAATCTACCAATATTGTATTTCCTCCCATCCCCTCCAACATTTGTCTTTTTCCTTTTCTGTCCTGTTAGCCAATCTAAAAGCTCTGTGGCAGAACATTAGAATTGCATTAATTTGCATTTCTCTAATTGATAGTGAAAGTATTTTTTCTTAAGGTTATAGATAGCTTTATTTCATCTGAAAACTGTTCATATATTTGATCATTTATCAATTGGGGAATGACTTCTCTTTCTATAAATTTGACTCAGTTCATTATATGTTTTAGAAATGAGACTTTTGTCAGAGAAACTTGCTTCAAAATATTTTCACAGTTACTATTGCTAACTATTTTTCCCTCCATCTTATCCACCTATTTATTCTATTTTCTCTCTTATTTCACCTTGTCCCTCCTCAAAAGTGTTTTATTTCTGACTGCCTGTCCAATCTTCCCTCTCTTCCATCACCTAGACTCCTTCTTTTATCCCCTTCCCTTCCGAATTTTCCATAGTGTAAGACAGTTTTCTGTTCCCATTTGAATGTGTATGTTATTCCAATTTAAGCCAGTTTTCATGGGTTATAATTTAGGCCAATTTTCAATTTCACTCACTACTCCTCACCCCACCTTTTTTCTTTTGTAAAAACTTTTTTTTTGCCTCTTTTATAGGATGTAATTTACCCCATTCTACCTCTCCCTTTCCCTTTCTCCATGCATATTTCCCTCTCATGTCTCAATTATATTTTTTAAAGATAGCATCCCTTCATATTTAACTCACACTTGTACCCTCCATCTACATATGCTCTTAATGAGAAAGGTCTTAGGAGTAATAAATGTGATCTTTCCACGTTGTAATGTAAACTGTTCAACTTTAATAAGTCTCTTATGATTTCTTTTTCCTGTTTACCTTTTCATGTTTCTCTTGATTCTTATATTTGAAAGTTGAATTTTCTCTTCAGCTCAGTTCTTTCAATAAAAATGTTTGAAATCAGGACATAGAGTCAAGATAGTGGAGTAAAAGCAGGGACTTATATGAGCTTTCCCCACAAACTGCTTCATATACCTGTAAAAATGACTAACCAAATTCTAGAGTTGCAGAACCCATAAATGACAGAGTGAAACAGATCTCCAGCCCAACATAGCCTGCAAGGTCAACAGGAAATGTCTATTGCACTGGGATTGGAGTGGAGCACAGCATAGTCCAGAGTGCTATGCCAGCACAGATAGAGTCAGAGCTGGGCCCAAGGGACTGAAACACTGGCAGCTGTGGCAGTTTCCAGTATTCTCAACCCCATAACACTAAAGTCACTATAAAAGAACAGTGGGAAAATTTTGTGGGACCTGGTCTGGCAGGAGTCTGGTCCCAAACCTGGGACAGAGCAGGAGGCCACATCAGTAGCATCAGTAGCAGTGGTAGCAGCAGCTGCTTCCAGAGCTCTTAGTGCAGAGATGGTGTGGAATTAAGTGGTTGATGAAAAAAAAAAGCCTGGGACAGTACATGCACCCCCACCCACACTCACACTGGAAGCAGAGTCATACCTTGATAAAGTTAGAAAGTCAAGTGTTTGACTGGGAACATGAGCAAACAGCCTAAGAAAAACTCATGCTGTAGAATCTTACTATGGTAAAAAAGAAGATCAAAACATACAACCAGAAGACAACAAAGTCCTACATCAAAAGCCTCCAAGAAAAATATGAATTGATCCCAGGCCATTGAAGAGCTAAAAAAAGGATTTTGAAAATCAAGTCAGGGAAGTAGAGGAAAAATTGGGAAGAGAAAAAAGACTGACACAAGAAAAATCATGTAAAACAAATCAACAGCTTGCTAAAGGAAACTCCTTAAAAGGCCAGAGCTGAGCAGAAAATTTGACTTGCAAATGCAAGAATCAAGAGAAGCATGAAAAGGTAAACAGGAAAACGAAATCATAAGGGACTTATTAAAGTTTAACTGTTTACATTCCTACATGGAAAGATGATATTTGTAACTCATGAGACCTTCTTTAGTATTAAGGTACTTGAAGGAAGAATAGATAGGTAGATAGATAGATAGACAGACAGACAGACAGACAAATAGAGGACACAGGGTGATTTGAATATGAAGGGATGATGTCTAAAAACATAAAATTAAGGGGTGAGAGAGGAATATATTGGGAGAAGAAGAAGGAGAGAGATAGAATGGGGTAAATTATATCATATGAAAGAAATAAGAAAAAATTCATAATGGAAGAGAAGAAAGGGGATGTGAAAGAGAATGAGTCAACCTTACTTTCATTGGATTTGGCTTAAAGAGAGAACAACATGCACACTCGATTGCATAATCTTACCTTACAGGAAAATAAGGGGGAACTGTATGAGTGGGGCATACAAAGGTGGGCAGATTGGGGAAGGAGGTAGCCAGAAGCAAGAAGTTTTCAAAAGAGACAAGGTCAAAGTTGAAAATAGAATAAGTCGGGGGAGGGATATGATGGAAAGAAATATAGTTAGTCTTTCAAAACATGACTATAATGGAAGTGTTTTGCATAACTATGCATTTATAAGCTGTATTGAATTGCTTGCCTTCTCAATAGGGTAAGGAGGGAAAAATGAAGAGAATTTGGAAATCAAAATTTTCAAAGCAAAAGTTAAAAATTATTTTTACATACCACTTAGAATTAAGATACATAGGCAAAGGGATATAGAAATCTATATTGCTCTACAAGAAAGTAAGGGAGAAAGGGAAAAGGGAGGCAGTGATAAGAGGTGGGCAGACTGGGGGAAGGAGTAACCAGAATGCATGCCATATCAGGGTGTGAGGGAGATGAGCAATGTGGAGAAAGTCTGAAACTCAAAATCTTGTGGAAATGAACATTGAAAACTAAATTAATTAAAATTTTAGAAATGAAACAGAAACAAAAAGAAATGAATGAAATCCTGTATCTCATTGAATGTCTATTTTTTCACCTGAAGGATTATATTCAGTTTTCTTGACCTTGGAATTTGTTTCCCTCCATCCTTTTGTGGGTTCTGTTGCTCTAAATTTGTTTAGGATAGTTTTTAAATGTATTTGGAGGGTATTGGAGGAGACCTCAGTTGAGTCCCTGCCTTTATTCTGCCATTTTGGCTACACCACACCTTAGCTTTGCTTATTTAAATATTCTATTTCCTATTCTGATAATATGGGGATTTTAAAAATACTTCTACAGATATTCATGCTTTTCATTAAGATTATTACTGGTCATTACCCAGGTGGGCCTCCTCCTTCTTCTGGCAGGGCCTTAAACTTCATTTCATTCCCATGAAGGGCCCAGTTTCTTTGCCATCTCATGCATTCCTCTCTACCCTTGAACTGCAACTTGGAAATGGGCAATAGGCAAGAGACTTGCAAAATGATACCTGGTCCTATGCTAATCCTACCACAGGGGTCTCTTGGAATCTCTTTCTGACCAGGTCTTCAATCTCCATATTGTCTCTGCGCACTGTGTACCCCAGGATTATTACTACTGCTCTTATTTTCTCCAAGCTCTACAGCCAGCTGCTTTTGCTCCTATAGAAAATGCTCAGAGCTGAGATGTGGTGTGTTTTGTATGAGTACAAACAAAGAGGCAAAAGTATATGGAAGATTGTGGTGTAATAAGACCGAAAGGTAGGGGGTAGTACTTTATGAAGTGCTTTGGTGGCAAAACAGTTGATTTTCTATTTGATCCTGGCAGTGATAGGGAGTAACTGGAGTTTACTGAGTGAGGAGGATAACATTATTAGACAGGTACTTTGGGAAAACCTTCTTGACTGCTGATTCAAGCATAGGTTGCATGTGAGCTTAGTTAACTAAGTTGATCATGGTACCTTTGACAATAATAGGGAAGTTTGAAACAGAAGAAAGTTTTAGTGAAAGATTTTGAATACAGCTTTAGATATACTCAGTTGAAGATATCTACTGAACAAATAGTTCAAGATGTATAATACGCAGGTAATGGTAAGAGGATGGAAATCAGAAGAAGGGTTAGGTTTTGATAGGGAGATTTTAGAATAATCCATTTATAGATGATAAATAAACCTATGGGAGCTGATAAGATCATCAAGTGAAGTAGCATAGAAGGACAAGAAAAAAGGAGACTAAGAAGGAGGGTCAGACAGTTAGAAGGAGAACTAAGAGAGAGTAATGTCCCAACAACTAGACTATGAAGGAAAAAGGAATTGTCAGAGATGTCAAGAGGAATGAGGACTGAAAAAAGGCAACAGACTTGCATAAATCACATTATTTCAAAGATATAAGAGGTAATTTAGGGTTTCCTGAAGTTTCTTTTATATATATGGAGTCCTTTTCCCCAAGTCAAATCTGACCACCTGGATTTAGCAATGGTATCCAATGTGACTGCATAGTTTTCTGATGAAGTGCCATTCTGGCAAGTTTTTTTTATTAACACAATCAAATTAAAAAAGGGAATTACATAATGAGGTCCTCCGATGGAATTTTCTTGGAATAACCCAAAACTTGCTTCTGCCACAGGAACTTGAATGTCATTGAGAGAGATAGAAGATATCCTCAGGATATCTGTACAGGATATCAACTTGTCATAGTTGAGCAGGGCAGTGAGATGACCAGGTTCATGCATATGAAAAACTATGCATAATAAAGTCAATTATTTCCAATATAGTTATGATGGTGAAAGTTTAAAAATTAAACAAGGAATATAATATTGTTATTCTTATAAAGATACACTCCTACTCTCTTCATAGTGTTAGGTAACATTATATAGTGAAAATGAAACAGAATAAACTAGAAATGGACCTGCCTAATTTAGGAGGGAAAAAGAAAGGATACAAAAATGATCTATGAATCAACATCAAAAAGGGACATAAAAGCTGACATTTTGTTTTGCTGGAAAAAAATAGGGTAAAAAAGTAGTCATAAGGAAGTTTTTTGTTTTTTTTTTTTACCTTAAATGAAGTCTCCAAACCACTTGAGATATCGAACTCATTTTTACTGCTCTTACAGAGAAAAAAGAAAGACAATAAATCTGGGTTATAAGAGAACTACAGAAAATGGTCATCATCATCAATTATTTATGACTCATGGACGATGTGCATGGACTCTCAATTACAATCGTTGATCAAAACAAGTAGGCAATGCTGACCTTGGAAATTTCCAATATAGCGAGTATAGCTAGTCAACAAGTATTACAAACTCTGGTAGAAACCAGGTCATAAGTCTGCTTGATTGGACAAATGCTTAAAGAATGAGTACAGATAATAATTCTCCTTTCTGCTCATCTATATGACTAAAAATGTTGCAGTTGCCTTCATCAGACAATATATCTGAAAAGGCTGATACTAGGCAAGCATAGATTATGTGTGCTGGAAATTATATATATATATATATATATACACACACATATACATACATATGCTAAAATGAACTAGGACAACTAGATGGCACAGTGGATGCAATTAAGAGTTAAGAGGAGCTGAGTTCAAATCTGCCTTCAGGAACTTCCTAGCTGTGGGCATCTGGGCAAGTCTCTTAACCCTATTTGCCTAATTTTCCTCATCTGTAAAATGAGTTGGAGAAGGAAATTGCAACCACTTCGGTGTCTTTGCCAAGCAAACCCCAACTGATATCACAGAGAGTCAGACCAGACTGAAACAACTAACAACCAAAATAACAAAGATGATAGGTAAATGACCAAAAAGTAATTCATTTTTGAGAATTTAGAGCTAGAATACATTTCAGACAGCATATAGTTGAATGTTGTCACTTTATGGCTGAGGAAACTGAGTCCTAATCACAGAACTGGCAAGATATACCTTTGAATTAAATGCTTTAAGATAAATTCAGCTAAGCAAAACAGCAGGAGATTGAGGGGTATTCTGAAGACATAATGACCATTGGCTAAAGATAGAAATGTGGGATATGGGCCTAGGTGACACTGGAAAATCATTAGGCTACTTCTGGGGTAGATTTCTGTCATAAGTGCAGGTGCAAGGGTTAGTTACTTCAATGACCACCTTCCTTAGAAGGAGATTGCTATTGCTAGAGGGTTTGAGAAGAAACGGGCTATTTTTATTATGTTATCTCTCTATTTATTAATTCTGCTTGCTATGTATTAATCTTATTTTTCCCTAAGTTTCTAAGGGAGTGAAGGAATTGTCAGCGCCTATAAATTATGGAAGGAGGGGCAGTGAGGGAGAAGATGTTTAGAGGAAGGAAACTATTCAGCAAAGAAGCTGACACTATTTTTATTACTTTAATTGTCATTTCTATCTCACTTAAACATTTGTTGCGACATTGCTGTTCTTTGTATGGTTCTATTAATAGAATGAACATTACTTTAATTCTCATTTCTATTTCACTTAAACATTTATCATGACATCACTGTTCCTTGTGTGATTCTGTAAATAGCACGAGTAGCTCAATATTGAAATTTGAACTGATTTCAGAGGCTCTAACATTTTACACCTAACTTGATAAAGAAACCAAAGGCAAGACAAATAAATTGCAATGCAAAGTTCTCATTATTTGCACTTGAGACTTATTCTCATCATAGAATGGAATGGAGTTTTATTTTTCTTTTGTTTTTTTTCTTTTCTAGTCTAGATATATAATTTCATTGGTAAAGCAAACACTAAGTAAGGAAAATTACCTCGATAAATTCTGATTAACATTCTGCAGCATATTGTCTTAGAGAAATGCTTAGGAAACTAAAGGTTAAGAATTTGTCAAAGTTCACATAGAGAGTATGTGTGTATGAGTGTCATGGATGGTTTGAACCTAAGTCTTCATGACTGAGAGCAAAGCACCATTTGGATTAACTGTGGATGTCATAAATATAGCAAGTAAGTGATGATAAAAAAATGACCTATATGCAAAACAAAGTCTTATTATCACTTTTCAACATAACTCATCTCCATTCAAATTGAAGTTGGAAGCCTGTTGTGCTGGACTTTATAATGTCTTATGAAACACATTGACCTGTTTTACTTCTCTTTCTAATGTGTTTTCAATCACCTAGCCACCTAGGTAGAAGATCAGCATTAGCCTCAGACGTATATTAACTATATGAACTTGAGATAGTCACTTCACCACTTTCTTCCTTAGTTTCCACATCTGTAAAATGAGGTTAATAATAGCACCTACCTTGTAGGGTTCTTCTAAAACTTCACAGCACATGAAAAGAGTTTTGTAAACCTAAGCAAGTAAGTTGGTAAGCATTTATTAAATGCCTACTATGTGCTAGACAATATGGTAAGTACTAGGGATACAAATAAAAGCAAAATATAATCCCTGCTTCCAAGGAGTTCCCAAATTTGGTGGAGACAGCATTCAACATTTATGTACAAAAAATAGGTATACAGAGGATAAATGAAAAATACTCAACAGGGGGAAAAACTTGAATTAAGTGGGATCAAGAATGATTTCCTAATGAAAAACAGGTCAATACCTTGCTAAAGGAGACCCAAAAAAAATGCTGAATAAAATAACACCTTGAAAAATAGGCTAACTCATTTGGGAAAAGAGGTTCAAAAAAGCCAATGAGGAGAAGAATGGTTTCAAAAGCAGAATTAGCCAAGTGGAAAAAGAG
>JAQQSK010005433.1:0-14909 GCA_028658325.1 Potorous gilbertii
AATAAAAGGGTCCCCTTAAAGGCCTCCTTCTCTGATGCCTCCTTGTTGTGGCATATGGGACATCCTGGGTTCTTGATGTCTGTGCCAGTGGAATACAAGCTCTGGAGGACCTTGTACCAAGCTGGACAGACTTGGAATGAGGCGATTTGCCTGTTGATCCAGGACAAGCAACTCATCACCAGAGTGGCTATGAAGGGGACAAATCTTTTGGTCAGAGCAGTTCTGCTCTACTAAAGATGGTCTACTAAATGGGAATTTGTACCAGTGGAGGGAAAACCCACACTGACAGACATAGATACTTGCACAGACATAGCATTGGAGCTCGCAGATAAAGGTCAAAGCCAGAAAAACTGAAAGGGAAAGCTGTTACTTGGTCCAATCTAAGTCTCCAGGAGAAATGAATTACATTTTGATAGAAATGCCTTGAAGGCAGGGACTGTTTTGGTTTTGTCTCAGTATCCCCAGCACCTAGCACAATGCATAGCACATAGTATGCACTATGACAAGCTTGTTGATTGATGCTCTCCCTACCCCACACCCCAGGAGAATATAAGCTCCCTGAGGACAGAAACTCTTTTGGTTTGAGCTCTGTACCCCCAGCGTCTAACAACGTGTCCAGCACACAGCATATACTTAATACATGCTTGTCAAACAATTGGGAACCAGGAAATTCATGCAAAACTGTTACTTACCACAGCAAAGAAAAATTCAAGATAACTGTTGTCATCATTCAACCAGAGCATGGCTGATTCCTTAAGACACTCGCCATAATAATCCGTTGTATTGGGGTTAATGTTCAAAAGTGAAGTTTCCTTTAGGGAAAGGAAGAAGGTACTAAGGCCTTATAATAGTACCTTAGAGGTTGAACAAAATAACATTTGCCTGGATTCTGACAATTTTTTAAAAAAATTGGATCATTGTATTTTAATATATTTGGGTTTTTTTGGTGATCCTATGTATTTTACTTTATTTATTGAAAAACCTTATTCTGAGAAGAGGTTCACAGGCCTCACTAGACTACCCAAAGAGTCCAGGACAAACAAAAAACAAATGGATAAGAAATCCTGTTCTAATTAAACCTAAGTTTTTTTAAGGCTGTTCTGGGCTTGTGAGCCACAATTCAGAAATCTACTTTTACGTCATAGCAAAGGAAGTATTCCTTAAAAAAAAAGTTTCTTCAATAAAAACTAAGGGAGTACGCCCTTTTATTCTGGAACAATCCACCTGGCTTGCTTTTCACACAGAACTCTGGGAATAAGAATCATTATCCAGTAGTCCTGCAGCACCAGACAATGATGCATTGGAGTAGAGTTCACCAATCTATGCCTCATACTCTATATGTCAATCCCTGCTAATCTAGAGATGAATGCTCTGGATGAAGACCTAAGATTAGACATTAGCTGTCTGGAAATAAGGACCAACTATTTATACTCTGAGTTGGCAATGCAGAATCACAGCAACTAAGCCATTTTTAAGACTAAGAAGGATTCTTACTACTCAAGAGATGAATGTATGTTGGACATTATACTTCTTTAAGTTATTTTAACCCTTCTTCATGCCAAATGGTAATCGATTCAAATAAAAGCTAAAACACAAATGCAAGGGAGCCTTTTGAAGTTCACATGATTCCAGGGCCAAAATGTCAGAGGTTGAAAGTAAAATGGCCTACTAAGGACAGAGGTTGGGGACAACAAGAGCAGACAATTGTACCTTATTGTTGGTGATGTTCAGCTGCAGCCCCATGGTAGCCAAGAGACAAATATCACTCCCATTTTTAACAGAATAGGTACCGGTATGGGGTTTTTCTTTGGGGATAGGTTTCACAGTAGGAACAGGCACAGCAGTAGGGGCAGTCTTTGGTGTAATTAATGTATCTTTGTCCCAGAAGTACTCTGAAGGGGAAAAAAAAAGATGACTTCACCTTGGTGTTGTCTTAACCTTGAAGGCTAGGAAAAAAGAAAAGGTTTCTTCCTATAAAAGCTCAAGTGACTTCTACGATCATAGATGTGGAGCAGAGGTCATCAAGCTACTCGTTTTACAGATGAGGAAAATGAGGTCTAGGGAGGAGTGAAGTGACTTGTCCAAGGTCACACATGTTATTAAAGATATAGAGCTGGAAGGGACATCAAAGGTCATCCAGTTTTACAAAGGAGGAAATTGAGGCCCAGGGAGAAGGGACTTGCCCAAGGTCATACAAGGTATCAAGTGGCAGAGCCAGAATGTAAATCTGGGAATTATCCACAAGAAAATGAGCAATTATATGGCTAGGGAATTTCATGAACTACCAAGTCAATGACAAAAAGAGATACTGGAGGGCAGTGAGGTGGTACAATGGAAAGGGCACTGTCCCTGGAGTCAGGAGGACCTGAGTTCAAATCCAGCCTCAGATTCTTACTAGTTGTGTGACTCCGGGCAAGTCACTTAACCCCAACTGCCTCCAAATAAACAAAACAAAACAAAAAACCAGATATGGGAATTTAGAAAGTCAAGATCAAGGAAGCCTTGTAGTGTGCTGATGGGTCAACAGTAGCACTGCAGCATCTGCCGGAGTCAGCTAAAACATTACCTAGAAATAATTAAATTTTTATTGAGCCCATCACAAACTAGACTCCATGAGTTTTTAGGGTCACTAGTATCAGGATAATGGTTACCGATGGAAAAACTTTAAGCGTTGAAGATAACAGGCTAAGGACTGGGAATATGGAATTCCCAGATGAGGAAACTCCCTCTACCAAGGCAGGGCAGCGCCTTCTCTCCAATTTCTAGTCACAGAAAGATGCTTGGAACACTGAGAGATTAATTGACTCACCCACAGTCATGTAAGTCATACTTGTCAGAAGTGGGACACGAATCCGGCTCTCCATTTACTATGGATCCATCTCTAGGATAAGAGGTCTTAAGAAATGCTTTCCAATAATGAATCTAATGAAAGCCTTAAGTTTCAAAGCATCCTATAATGTGCTTTTGGCATGTTACCTTTGGTCTTGACTGTGTTGTCCTTGACAAAAACTTCTAAAGCGATATTCCAATAGTTGTGGGTGACATTTGCTTCTGCTACTGTCATTACTTCATGGCATTCAAAGATTCGGTTGAATGGAATCTCAATTTCCTCGACCTCAAAAATGGTGTCAACTTTTCCTACAAAAGAAAATCGATTAGTCTGGACATCAGTTTTCTATCATGTAAAAAAGGCAATATATTGCCAGAATTCTGAAGTAACATATGCCTACAAGTTATAGAAGACCTCCATTTTATCAGGGTGTCTTCAAAATCTATTAACATCTGTTAACAAGAACAAATACTGAAATAACAAAGAAAATCAAAATGACTGTGTGTGAAGCCATGAACTTGCTTGAAAAAAATCTGTTTATTAACTTTAACAACTAAGAGCTAACATTTAGATACTACTTTACATTTTACAAAGTTCATCATTTTTCTCTTTTTAAAAAAAAGTATGTAATATTTTCTTTTTCCCCAATTACAAGTTAAAGAAATTTTAAACTTTTTTACTCAATAGTATTTTATTTTTTCCCAATTAAATGTAAAGATAGTTTTCAAAATTCATTTTTGTAAGAGTTTGAATTCCAAATTTTTCTCCCTCCCTCCCTAACTCCACCCCCTCCCCAAGATGGCAAGCAATCTGATATAGGTTATATATGTACAGTGATGTTTAACATTTTTTTTAAGTTTTGAGTTCCAAATTCTATCCCTCCCTCCTTCACTTCCCCTTCCCTGAGATGATAAGCAATCTGATATAAGCAATCACTTATCTCAATCCAACTTGGCAACAATTTGGTGAAGTAGGTGCTGGGATTATCTCCATTTTACAGATGAGAAAATGGAGTCTGAGATAAATTTAGTAATTTAACCCACAGTCACAAAGATACTAAGTGTCTAAGGTAGGATTCGAACCTAAGTCTTCCTTAAAAAAAATTCAGTGTTCTATCTACTACTTTAATTCACTACCAGATAGGTTTCTCTGTATTAGCAAAAAAAAAAAATTTTCTCCAACCTTCACAACATAAGTTATGTTAAACATAGTGACCTTAAAGGAATCTCTCATATACAGGATTTTTTTCCTGATGGAAAATGCTATCACACTTATCCCTAGTCAGGAGTGGGGAACCTGTGCTCTCGAGGCCACATGTGGCCCTCTAGTAAAAGGATTTGTTCTGTCAAACTTGAACTCAATCAAAAGGCTGCACCCGAGGACTTAGAAGGCCACATGTGACTTCGAGGACACAAATTCCTCACCCCTGCCCTAGATAGATCCCTAGAGATGCTTTAGCTTTTTCAGGATTAGGGATTCTTAAACTGGAATTCAGCAATCCAGTCTGTGGACACATTTCAAGGGGTCTGTGAACCTGGATAGGAAAAAATTTGAACCTTTACTTTTACTAGCACCTAACTGAAATTTAGAAAGTTCCTTCCATTATTAAAAAACATTATCCTGGAAAGGACCCATTGGCTTTACTAGACTATAACCAAAGGGCAAGCCCTCTGATTTAGAGTAAGAACTACTGGTCTACATTACCACTACCAGGTCTATATCCCAAAGAGATCACAGGAAAAGGAAAAAGATCTATTTGTACAAAAATATTTATAGCAGCTCTTTTTGTAGTTGCAAAGAACTGAAAATTGAGGGGATGCTCATCAATTGTGGAATAGCTGAACAAGTTGTGGTCTATGATTGTGATGGAATACTATTGTGCTATAAGAAATGATGAGCAGGATGCTCTCAGAAAACCTGAAAAGACTTACATGAACTGAAGCAAAGTGAAATGAGCAGAACCAGGAGAACATTATACAACAATATTATATGATGATCAACTCTGAATGACTCAGCTCTTCTCAGCGATACAATGATCTAAGGCAATTCCAAACGACTCATGATGGAAATTGCTATCTGCCTCCAGAGAAAGAACTAATGGAGGTTGACTGCAGATCAAAGGATACTCTTTAAAACTTTCTTTATCTTCCTTGGGTTTGTTTTTGTTTTTTTTGATTTGTGTTTTCTTTCATAATACGGCTAATATGGAAATACAGTTTGCATGACTGCACCTATATAATCTATATCTAATTGCTTGCTCCCTCATAGAGGGGAGAGAAGGAAAGAATTTAGAACTCAAAATTTAAAAAAAACCAAAAGTTAAAAATTGTTTTTACATGTAATTTTAAAAATAAAATATGAAAATTTTTACACTAAAAAAAAACCGCACTGCTCTAGATGGAAGGATCAATAGAATATGGCAGCAACATATGAGTGCCATTTCTATATGCCCACATACAAGGATCATGCAAACCTTTGCTATATAGAATGTGCTACACAGCCATCTGGAAAGCAACCAATGATTGTGGCTGTGACCACATTAATGAGCAGAAAGGGAAATATTTAGAACAAGAACAATTCTCCTAAACTAGTCACTGAAATATTTCAATTACTAAGTGACTTAAATGACAGAATGGTGACTTAGTACATTGCTTCTATGTAAAAAGAATTTGAAAAACCATTTTAAGCCCCAAATAGTTTTAAGTACCTTCCCATAATAGTTATAAGCCTTACATCTTTCCTTCTGGAAAATCAGAACTGTTAAGTGCTAACTTTTTTAAAGCCCAGATTTTCTTCTTTCATAACATGTCTTAGTTATTACTTATTCATTCCACATTGCTCCCCTTCCCTTACTCTGTGGTCTAGCCAAACTGGCCTTTTCTTTATTCCATCTTCCATCTCCTTGCCACTGGACAGTGGCAGGACTAGGGAAGAGAGAGTGAGGTCGATGACTTCATGTAACTTTGCATGAATCAAAAGATATCACACCCCTACCATTTTACCATTTTTACCTATCTCAAAGTCCTATGGAGACAGGCAAGTGATGAAGCAGCAGGTGCAGACACACTGAGAGCTGTAGCCACAACCCTGCACACAGGCCATGGAGTCATCTTTTCACTGCAAGTAGCAGTAGGATTCGGCAGCCCCTTGGGTGTCTGAGCAGCCTTTTAAGGACCACACTGCTCACCACCTGGTGTGAGGAAGGGGCTAGAAAAGGAGCCCTAAAAATTGCCTGCTTAGCCAACCTTGGCCTATTTACTACAGCTGGTGGGGATTCCACTGTGTGGTTGAAACACAAAAAAAATTACAAAAAACTTCTGCAAAGCTGATTCCACTCACCATTGGTACATGCAATGTGTGCACATTACAGATATCACAAAATCCAGTAGACCTGAAAGAACTACTAGATGTGCAAAATTAGAGAATCCATACCAAATGCTCACATGGATTGTTTGGAGCATTCTGAGCTTGTATTGCCCCTATCAGACCCATAGTATCTTGACTCTAACACAGTGATGTCATTTTGATCCTCTTCAGGACTGCTTCCCCAACTACTAGTGTCCTCTAGCCCTGTATAACCTCCATTTTGGTGTTTATTTTATATTTCTTCTTTTTATGTGTATTCTGTAAATACTTATTTATTAAGTACTTGTTATCTCCCTAGTTATAATTTGTAAGCTCCTTGAGGGCAGGGGCTGTTTCATTCTCTTGCCTTTGTATCCCAATGAATGAATGAAAACACCTGTATTAAGTACTTAATATGTACAATTTGATAAATGTTTATTGACTGATTTACCCTCTCTTCTCCATTCCTACTATCCTATTTCCAAGCCCTTGGTCCTTTGGCCCTTGGCTGGTATCCCTGCTTCTAGTGCTCTTACTTACAAACTCATCCTCCATATTCAGTTCTGCTCTTGTCATGTCAACTCCTATGCTTAGGAACCCTCTATGGCTCCCTATAACTTACATATAACAAGCTTAAACTACCCTGTCTAGCTTTTGAGGCCCTCTAGCAGCAGCAACAATGATGTTTACTATGTGCTGGACTCTGTGCTAAGCAGTTTACATATATTATCTCATTTGATCCTCATAACAAACCTGGGAGGTAGGTGCTGTTATCATTAGCCCCATTTTACAGATGAGGAAACTGAGGCAAACAGGGGTTAAGTGAGTTGCTCAGGACTACACAGCTAGTGTCAGAGACTAGACTTGAACTCAGATCTTCCTGACTCCAGACCTAGTGCTCTATCCCCTTTGACTATGCTACCTATCCAACACACATCTTTCAACTACACTCAGGTAAACTTCTTGCACACACCATGCTCATAGCTGCCTTCCTCCAGCCGCTCTCAACGTGTGCGGGCCTCTGTCTCCCTAGTCAAGTTCTACCTTCTCAGTGAAGCACCAGCCCACACTCACCTTCCATTTTCTGCCATTGGTTTTCTCCATAAATTACACAACCATTTTATCTAGCTATCCCTAGCTAAGTTGCTTGAAAACAAAGACAAGTGTCTCAGGAATTTTCCTCCTGACACCCTGAGCACTTGCTAGGCACATAGGAGATGCTGAAAAAGTATCTGCCATTTTAGGAGTCTAGAAACTCTGACTTAATAAAGAACACTCAGACTGAGGACGCAACACCAAGGCTGAGCAAAGAGATTTTCAGTGTCTAGTTTGTCATCCCCTTCAGACCTTTACACTCAGATCATTCACATCTAGATCTCAGGAAGTACAGCTCTGTAGACTAGAGGCAACTATGAATTATTCATTAGCAAGTCTAAATAAAAAGACTGCTTCCAGATGGCCGTTATGGTGAACAAAATGAAGCGTTTGCTATGTCTGAGAAAAACAAAAATATTGCCCCCAAAACATGCGAGAGCAAATCATAAGATATGAGCTCTAGAGCCAGAAGGGACACCTCACAGGCCATCAATTTATAGAGGCAGAAACTGAGGCCTAGGGAAATGAAGGAACTTGTCCAAGGTCACAGGAGTCATAAGGATAAGAAAGAGGATTTATACCCTGCTCTACTGACTCTAATAGCAGTGGTTCTCCACCCCCCCCCTCCCCATTGCACCATAGTGCTTCAGGGCAGCTAGGTGATACTGCAGTGGAAAGAATGCTGGGCCTGAAGTCAGGAAGACTCCTCTTTCCTGAGTTTAAATCTGGCCTCAGATACTTCCTGACTGTGTGACCCTGGGCAAGTCACTTCACCCTGTTTGCCTCAGTTTCCTCATCTGTAAAACGAGCTGGAGAAGGAAATGACAAATCACTCCAGTATCTCTGCCAAGAAAAACCCAAATGAAGGTGAAGAAGAGCTGGACATGACTGAAAAACAACTAAACAACAACAGCCACAGTGCTTCATTCCTTTCAGTTTAGTAGAAGTTTCAGTTCACGTACAAACTATTTTTCATTAATGCTATCATTACATCCTGCATACAAATCTGGCTGAAATGTGGGCCACAGTTGAAGTTTCAAACAGTCACTCCTTTAAAATACCAGGAACTTCTTTTAGTTCTAGGCATTAAGTCATTCCAAATTGGACTGCTCCTTTAACAACTCACAAATGCTACATCCACTCTACAAGTCTATCTCAGTTAATTTTGGCTCCATAAGGCTTCCAACAGCAAAAGGGGGTGGGGTGAGGGCCGAGCATCCGATTGGTCATCATTCAATGTCTAAAGGTTTGGTAAAAATGCTATTGGAATGGCCCAAGAGATCAAAGACAACTCTACCCAACCTATCTGATTCTTTTCAAAAGAAGGAAACCCTAAGCATCCATTACCTTTCATTTTGGCATCAGGAAAGGTGTCATCGTCACTGGTATCATAGGAAAAGGAGACGAATTCAATGATATAAGCAGAAATATCTCTGGTAAAGTTCACATTCCAAAAGAAACCTGATCCAAAATGGACTTTAACTTGGATGAGATTGCCATCAGTACTACAATCACTTCTGTGGAATGATACATCGCTGGGGACATCAACTGTTACATTTTTCTAAAATAAAATATAAATATAGATATAAAATATAAATAAAATAAAAGCAGAAAAGGATTGGGGGAAAGAAATTTATATATGACATACAATATAAAAGTATAAAATATAACATAAAAGCCTTTCTCCAAGTGTTGGAGTTTAGTATTAAGACTCTCATGCTTTCTGTACGTGTTTACCTTTCCCTAGCCTGCTCAGTTTAAAAAAAGGAAGTAAGGGGTAGGGCTCAGGTGCTTTCATATTTTTTACTCCTCTTGGGAAATCACAAAACTGATTATGGGTCAAGATGAGTAAATGTTGTTTAGCAGACAGATCTGTCTTTGTCCCCCACTTCCCCACGCCCCACCCCCACCCCCGCTGAGTGTTGGTAGAGAGACTTCCAATGGATGGAGAGCAGGCTTCAGGCTAAGGTTCAAATGATACTTTGTGACGACCACTGGCTGAGTAAAGCAGTGGGGAGGGAGGTGGGGGTTGGGGGAACCACATCTCCAATACTGGCCATTGGAGAGCAGGTGTTAAGCTCTACTGGCAAATTAAGATGAAAGCATGGGTCTAATAAAAAAAAAAAAGAGTATGGGAAGAGGGGGATGGGGAAAGGGCGGGAGAAAAATAACCCTTAACCAACAAGTAAGGAAATAAGAGAAACCAAGGATGGAGGGTGAAGATGAGATAAAGGTAAATGTTTAAATGAAGAGTATTCATCAAAGTACTAAGTAATTAGAAATAAGTAGCTTACTCTTCATCATTTTCCCTTAATCAATTCTGAGAAACCCAAACAAGTCCTGACCTCAGAGAAGTAAAATTCATAAAACCACAAAAATTAAATGCCCTCAAGTACATAGAAAAAAACATGGACAGACTAAGAGGTAAGTCAATCAACTTCTGAGACTTTGTAGGGGAGATGGAGCTAAGGTAAGCACAAAAATCAGAGCTAGATGATAGCAACAGAGATTCCCAGTCATCTGCCCAAGGTTTACTTACAAGGCCATGGTTTACAGTTTCATAGCTGATTGTGAAATTCATCTGCCATTGAGCCTGCAGACAAGTGACATTGTGGGAGTTTTTCAAAATAAGACTCAATGCATCGATCTCATGAGTTCCTGGAATTAAAAAACAAAAACAAAACAAAATAACATTTTACAAAATGAGATCGTAACTGCAAAAGGCACATTTGTAAATACAAATCCCAGGTGATGCTTGGGGACTCACGCTCAATCCCTCCTGGGGGACCATACAATGGTGTCCCTCTGTCAGTGGGGTTCCTCTGTCCTTGCTTTCCTACACATTTGAAGGAAGGCTGGAATAACCAAAAAAACATGACATTTTTGAGCAAGATGGAAATTCAGAGACTATCTGACCCAAATTATTTCAGTCACCAAAAAAGTCAGGGAGGCCTGGTAGAGAGAACCAGCCTTGAAGTCAGGAGAATGCAGATTCAAGCCCTCCCTCAGACTCAGTCTGGCTGTGTGAACCTGGACAAATCACTTAATTTGCAAGTGCTCTAGTCTAGGCAACTCTCAAATTGCTGACCTGCATTGAAAAAGAGAGATTCCTCACTTGAACATCACTGAAACCAGTGAAATCTCAAATCCAGTCCTCTGTCCCTTAAATTATTACAAAGTCTCTTTAGCTAATTTCTCTCCCAGCGTCTACCTATGCCAAGTCATCCTGGCAGATTTCTCTTCCTTAAACTACTTTTTTTCAAATTATTTCCTTTCTTAAAAACAACCAATGGCTTCATGTCCCTCTGCTGGGCTTTGAAGGCCCTCCTTAATCTGTCTCTACCTTTCATATCCCGCCCCAAGTACCAACCTGTCTTCTAATCAGGCTGGCCTCCTCACTGTCCCCTAACCATGTGATGCTCATTTCTTCCTCCACACCATCCCTTTCTGTGGTTATTTCTTGCTAGGAGGAATGGTTGTCCTTCTATGGAAATTCTCAAGGTTCAGCTCATCCCAGAAACCTTTACTGAGTAAGCTTTACTTAAACTCATTATAGCCCATAATATGCTGTCACGATCCGACAGCATTATTTCATAGGGGAACCGATTTGGAACCTCAGAATTCACTAAGTCCTTCATTTTGGAAATGCAAATGACTTGTTTAGAGTCACCTACATAAGCATCTGAGGTAGGATATGAACCCATGTCTTCCTGACACAAAGACCTTTTCTACTACATCAACAGGACATTTGTTTCAACCTAGGTTCCACAACTATCAACTGCTCAAGTACAGAAACCCTGTTTCTCACTAACGTTGCAGCCTCTGGGTACAGTATTAGCACAGGATTAAGCATGAAATAGGCCCTTGAATACCTCTTCATTGATTTTATCACAGTAACCATAATATCAATCCCTATCTTGATCTGAAACCAGTAAATTAAGTGATCAGTTATTTCTATATTTCAGTCAAGTCTCTAATGGGATGATTCTTAATGCATCATACTTTGTTCTCAGGACGTTTTCTTCTCCAAAAACATAATACATACTCGCACACATTTCTAATCAATTATCTCCTGTCTTTATTTCACCTCCATTTGCCAATGTATCCCTCCCAGGGAGCCGTCCCTTATTACAAAAGACAAAATGGAAAACCAAAACAATTCAGCAAAAAAAAAAAAGTCTCATGATACTATATATGCAGTAATCCACACCCATTGTCCCTCACCTCTGCAAAGAAGCCAAGGGAAGTGCAGTGCATAGAGTCAGGATGACCTGAGTTCAAATGCAGGCTCAGACATTTGACATTTACTAGCTGTATGACCCCTGATTGCCCCTCAAAAAAACAAACAAAATTATGAACATAGTCTGGGAGGGTAATGAAGTCAAAGGTTGGAATGATAGCTCTAAGGGAGTCAAAGGAAGCATACTTTCAAGTCAGGGGTTTTCAAACTTGTTTCCCCTTCAAAAGCTAGTATTTGAAAAGACTTTTTACAAAGTAAATCATCACAAGCCCTTTTTAGTATCTCTAACTCCCTGTTCCCCACTTCCATCCCCATTAAGATTACCATCCCTAAGGCCAATTTCCCACCTCCATACTCTGGGACAGCAAGCAAACTGTAACCCACACAACTACTCCAACATTGTCCTTTTTATTTTCTAATTAGAAAAAAAAGAGTAGGCAAAGATGAAGAAACAGTAAAGGGAGAAGAGCTTTTAAAACATTTAAAAATCAAACTACAATATGAATTTCTCAAAAGAAATCTTTCAGAAATATAAGTCCTTCATAGTTTCTAGAGCAGGGATGGGGCACCTGCAGCCTCAAGGCCACATGTGGCTCTCTAGGTCCTCAAATACAGCCACAAGTCTCCCATCACTGCTCTAGAGACTATAGAAAAACTAGAAATGGAGGCAGAAGAAGATCCTCTGTAGCAAATCTCTACTGGGTTATTCTGATTTACTCCATGGTACCAACTCCTCAAAGGCAACTTTGCTGCTAACCATTGTTCTCTTGCCCCAAAGCCTAGGATTCTTGCCCCAAGCCAACATTAACTTTGATATATGATGAGAAATCATAAAGGGTCTTTGACTCTACTGACATGTGATTTCCCATCTGCTTAATCTTTTTCGAACAGAAGACTGAAAGTTTCTCCATGAGAGAATTAACTAGTGCCCTTTCACTCACTGTCAGGACTGCACCCACATCCCAGGAACTGACATATTTGTTAGGTGTTTTATGATTGAAGCTTGAATAGCAGTATGATTTTAAAAATGCAGAGCTTAAAAGTCTTTTTTTTTTCCAATCAAACGTTTGTTCATTCTGAGAAACAGCAAAAGAAAGAAACCCACACCATGCAAAGAGTCCCCATTTGGTCAACCCCCAGGGCGATCTACTTCAAAACAGCTTTGACTCTCTCAGGTAGCATATCATTTCATATCAGTACAATCAGTACAATCTGTAATCATTTGAATGTAAGATTATGAAAGGAAGGCTTTGCCCATGTCAGAGGCTCCAGGAACCAAGGTCTAGAAGTATAATCTATTGCAATATTGCAAAGTTGATCCACAGGAAGCAGGGTGGGAGGGAAGAAAGGGCAGGATAGCTTTATTATAAGGATTTTATGGGGTGGGAGGGGGAGGACCCAGCACAAATAAAAGAATGCTTATATGTGAAGGCACAATTTTGGCAAAAATTTAGTTATACCGGGATGATTTATGTTGCTTTGTCTCACCTGCTGAGGTTAAGATTCATCAACAAAAAAAAACTATTAAAAATTTTTTAAACCTTACAAACACATACAAGATATGAGGATTAAATGATTACTTAACTAAATAATAAACAAGTCATTTCAAATGCCTATGTTCCAAAAGGAATTCAAGCAAATCATTGGAAAAGAAATTCAGTTTATGAAGACCATAAAGTACTCATTCATGCCCAAAGTCTTTCTAGAAAATTCATCATGATAATTCTTAGCTACTGTCATACCTAAGAATTGATATGAGGACCTATATATCAGTGCCTCCATATTCATTAATCCCTCTAACTGCATATTCCTAAGGAAACATCTATGACCATCCCAGCATTCAACTAGATGGGAGTATATGTCTCCCATCCAAACTGGCTTTACAGAGATCTTTGTCATTGAGCATTTTTGTGAAGTTCTGAATTCAAAGTCCTTGGAACGGCTCATCTGTCTAAAACAGTTTAAATTTCATAGAACTTGGGCACTACATCCTAAGGCTTACAGGAGAGTTTAGAAAGTGAGGGGAAAGAAGAAATTGGGACTTTTCTGGGGGCAAATGAGGAGAAGGTTAAACAGACTGAATGACAAGATTAAGTCTACAAAAAAAAGATTAATTCTTCTACCAGTAAAATATCTATACAAAAAATAAAATAAAATATATACAATCCACTGGCAACTTTGTTTTTTTTTTCTTCTAACCCTTATTTAAAAACCAGCTTACACCCCCTCTATATGAGGCTGTCTGTGCTAAGTTAGTTATGGAACTGTGGAATGTTTTCCTCATAAAGTATCCCTGGGAGACAATAATAGAATGAGAGGGGAGGGGATTCGACTGAAAAGGGACAGATAGACTGAGAACCCAGGTAGCAAGCAGATAGGATCCCTAAATTCAACCCAAGTTAGGGGAAACTACCTCAACTGAGTTCAAGGTGGAATGTTTCCTTTCCTAGCCACTGAAGAATTCCCTGCACACTAAAGTCTCCTCAGTTTCAGGATCTGGGTTCAATTGGTCCAAGTGTTGCGACCACCATACCATTTTCCCACCAGGTCCAAGCCCCCCTTGAATGAACATCTCACTCATACTTTGTTCACTCCTTGGCCCCCTAACCCCTCCTCCCCATTCTACCTAGATCATTCTTCAGTCCCTGAAACCTTCCATTCCGATTTTGGTCACTCCTATGCTTCCCGCCCCCCCCCCATCAAGGTTAGTCCAAAGCCCCCAGTCTCATCTCTCTCCTAGGTCACCACTCAATTGCACACCTCTGTCCCCCCTCCGTTTCATTCCCATCTAGGTCACTCCTATGATCGCGTCCCCCCCTTCACCCTGGTCACTCTTTGAGCCTCCCAATAGCCCCCCATCCCATGGAGGTCACTCCTTACCCACCCTCACCACCGAGGTTACTCTTTCACGACAGCCCCTCCTCTCTCTCCTTAGTTACTCGGCCCCCCCCAGCCCACCCCCATTCTTTTTCACTCTTCAGTAGCCGGCCCTCCCTCATCCCACAAGCTCCTTTTCTCCCCTGTTCCAAGGGGCCAGGTCGCTCCCCCCACCCCGGGTTCCCTCTGGTCCCGGTCCCGGCCCCAGCCCCCCTCCCCAAGCACTATCCTCGCTGCCGAGGCGCCTCGGCCTCGGACCCAGGGCCAGGGGAAGCGCTGGGCCCGGTCCCCCCTAAACCCCCAGCCAGCCGCCACTCACCCAGTAAGAGGCAAACCAAAACAAAGGCCGAACCCCGGTTGAGGAGGGGGAGAGGAAGGCGGCAGGTGCGCGACATGGTCTTAACCCCAGGGAGGCGGCAGCAGCAACCAAACTCTCCGCAGCGCAGCGTCGTACGGTCGAAAGTCAGGAGGCAGCCGGGCTATAAGACTGAGATGCTCGACCCCAGCTCTTATGATGAAGTA
>JAQQSK010005434.1:0-14909 GCA_028658325.1 Potorous gilbertii
GTCTTAGTTTTTTTCCCTTTTCTGGGCATTTTCCCAGCCAGTTACTTGATTTTATGAGAGTCCTCTCCACCCCCCTGGTTTAGATCCACCGAGCTAGTGCTTGGGGTCTGGGATTCAAATGCTGCTCCCCAGCCTCAGGGCTTTTGGCAGCAGGCCTGACTGCTCTTCAATGGGGGCTTATCTGCTGGTGCTCAGGTGGGGGCAGGGCCGCCTCTCAGGCTCAGTTCCCTCAGGGGGTTTATACAGAGATCTTTTGTAATGGAGCTGGGGTGGAGCTCCAGCCTGCTCTGGGAGTCTCTGGCTGAGCTGCCTCTGCCTTTGGTTGGGCTGCCTCAGCCTCTGCCGCAGCGGCCGCTTCCCAGGGGGTCCGAGTCCCGGCGACCCCCCGCTCCCCTCTCAGCCAGTCTCTCTCACTGACCTGTGCGTCTGTGGGTGGAGGGACCTTTGCAGCTGCCGAAGATTCAGGTCCCTGAGGCCTGCTGGGCTCTGCTCGCTCCTCTCAGTGCCGCGTGGCCGGGTCGCCCGGGCTGGGGGGGAGGGGAGCCCTCGGCCGGACAGGACTCCGCTCCCGTCTGGGGTACCTTTGAGGTCGGTTTTTCAGGGCTCTCTGCAACGGAAATCTCCTTCACTGTGTTGCTGCGCGGCTTCCACTGTTCCAGGATTTGTCAGGAGTTCTTTTTACAGGAAATCTGTGGGCTGTGGGTTCGGACCTAGCATAGGTGAGTCTTTCTACTCCGCCATCGTGGCTCCGCCCCCCCATCTATGATAATTCTAAAAGAGATAATGACTTCTGTTCTTAGTGTACTCCATATAAGCTATAAGGATCTTTACCCCCAACTCCCACTCACAGACATGAGTTGCATGCCCCTGAGCAAGGCTGCAACTACTGCTTCGGATTCTAGGACTATTATTTAGGAGTGAAAGCTAACATAATATCACAAGCTTGAGCCCCACTGTTTATCTCCCCTACATGATTAGTAGTTGGGAACTATTTTAGTTAACAAGTCTTAAGTAGTTCCTAAAAATGGACGTTTACTAAGGAGATACCATAAGGATAGCTAGTACAAAACATCCCTGTGCCCAACACCAAAAATAAAAGGCAGTAGTGCACTCTCCCATAAGTACATGCAGAATCCTGGGAAAAGTAGCTTCAATCTTAGGGCAAGAGGGCAATTCACAGACTCTAATTGCTAGGAAATTGAAAGCATTTTGAATATGTGAAATGTTGAGTCAAAGTAAACAAATGCTATTATCAAGAATATTTCAGGAAGATTAATCTAACAGGAGAATGGATGGTGGATGAAAACAAGAAACCAGGTGGATGTAGGAGGGGTGGGAACGCTCTTGTTGTGACACCAAAGTGCTACTACAGACAAAGGTCTGGATAAAGCTGATGCCCATAAGAATGGAAGAGAAGATTAATGTATAAGAGATAGACATTAGGAAGAAAGATGAGTGGGATGAGGAGAACAAGAGATCCAAATGATGAGAGAAGATAAATTAGAACTATCCTAATTAACCAGTGCAGTGCAGTGAAGGGTGTCGGGGTGAGAGGTGCTCCCTCACTGCAGGTCTCTAGTCAAGGGCTAACAACCTCTTGGGGAAGACACTATGCTTGATTTTCCTGGTATGTGTGTGTGTGCATGTGCGTGTGTGTGTGTGTGTGTCCTTAGTTTTGAAGAGGATCATGAAAACAGAAAGATGAAGCCATGACTTCCTATATACACTTGGTGGATGGGCTCAATGGGTACTGAGCTTCCTGACAACCCTGTGAGTCTGTGGGTGAGAAAGTGACTTCTCTCTATGTTGAAAAATATTCAATTTGATTCAGCAAATGATTATTAAGGGACTAATAGTGTTGTAGTCCTCAGTGTTGAGGACAAAAGGGGGAAATGAAATGATACCTGCCCTCCCGGAGTTTATATTCTATTGAGGAAAGGAACTATGTCCTCAAATAAGAATTTATATACATACAGACAACACACACACACACACACACATATATATAACAAATGTATATATTTGTAGATATATACTGTACATTTATATATGTGTATGTTAGTGAATATGCATATATGTATACATATATATGCACATATAAGCATACACACAGTATATAGGAAAACAGTAAATTGACAGCAATGTCAGGGGGAGCCCCAGCAATCAGAGGAAATCAACAAAGGCTGAGCTTTGAAGTAAATAAGGAAGTGAGGACAGAGAGAGAGAGAACTCTGGGTATGGAATCAGTCTACACAAAGTCCTGGAGATGGACAATAGACCCAAGAGGGCCCATGTGTTTGGAATGTAGCGTGTGAGAGAAAATCACATGAACTCACTTTAGAAATAGAAGTTTAGCTAGATTGTGAAATTGCTTTTAATGATAAAAGAGGACAGCTTCTATTTTATCCTAAAACACTGAAGCTACTTGAGTAGGAACTGATATGGTCATTCCTACACTTGAGGAAATTTCCTTGGGCTGTTATATGGAGGATAGACTCAAGACCAAAGAGCCTGGAAGCAAGGAGGCCCCTTCTAAGGCAATCCCGTAAATCCAGGTTCAAGGTGACAAGGGCCCAGGGTAGACGTTGAGGAAAGATGGTGTGGTTGTAAAAGATGCGGCACGGTAGAATCAGTTAAACTGGAAAACTGACTAAATGGATGGACTGAAAATGTCAGATGACTCTGAGGTTTTGATCCTGGGAGATTGATCCAGGTCAGGGAAGCAGTCCTTGACAGAGACAGAAATGATAGGAATGAGATCTCTTTGGGAGGGAAGACAATTGGTCTCATTGGGCCATGTGGAGATCGAGAGACCTCAGACTTCCAGATATCCAGCTGGTGATGCAGGATGGGTGCTCAGGGTGTGTGTGTGTGTGTGTGTGTGTGTGTGTGTGCGCACGCATGTGTGTATGTGTGTGCATGTGTGCGTGTATGTGTGCGTGCGTGTGTGTGTGTGTGTGTGTGTGTGTGTGTGTGTGTATATGTGATAGGGTCTGACTTGGGAAGGCACATCCAGGGGCAGGAGAATTTGGTGAGCTTGCTTTTGCAAGTGCCTGTTGATAGGAAATAGAGGGAGCTGGCTCTCACTTCAGAGCATGACCCAGTAACCATGGGATAAAGGAAGACTTTGGGTTGCTGAGTAGGAACTAGATGCATAGTCCAAAGGGCCTAAGCAGCCAAAAGTGGCATTCTCTTTTTTTCCTTCTTGGTTCTCTTTAAATGAGGAAGCAAAAATTGCTGTAAGTCTCTGGGTGGGGAGACAGAAGTGCTGCCAGGGCCCCCAGTCAAGTTGTCTTGAAGTCGTGCTGTTTTAACTGTCTTTGTGGCAGAGTAAATGAAAGAGTAAGGAAGCTGCAACCTCATGACCTTCAGGAAGTTAGAGTGAGTTCCAGGGATCCAGAAATGGAAGCCCATGCCAGGGCTCTCTGCCAGGGCTTTCCACCAGGGCAAGCCCAAGAGGTAACTGCAGGCCCCAGCCCAGTAGCTGGGCTCTATTTTCTAGAGGGACTATGTCCCATTTGTAAGCGAACTTAGTGAGGTAAATTTACTGTAAAGGTAACAGGTTGCACAGTACACAGAGTGTCAGACCTGAATTCAGGAAAATCCTGAGTTCACATCTAGCCTCAGGCACTCACCATTTATATGACCATGGGCAAGTCATTTGACCTCTGCCTGCCTCAGTTTCTTCAACTGAAAAATGGAATAATAGTAGTGCCATCTCACAGGGTTGTTGTGAGGATTATATGAGATATTTCTGAAGAAGCGCCTTGCACAGTGACTGGCACATAGTATATACTGTATCAATTCTTATTTCCTTTCTCTTTCCTTCCCCCTTTTTAGCCATTAGTTTAAGTCTGAGTTTTCTCAGGGACTGAGGCTTTATGAGGAAGAGTGTGCCTTCACTTTGGGGAGGAGGAAAAAGATGTCTTGAAATTCTGTTCTTACCTTAACTTCTCATTAAATATCCATTTATAAATGCTCATTAAAATTAACTAAACAATATTAGGGTGTTGATCACTGGATGAGTCAATGGAATGAGAGAGATAATAACTGATACTGCCTCTTGATGTCAGGGAGATCATTCCAGAACCAGACCTCACAAGGGTGTCCTCAGAGAAACAGAAACACAGCTCCTCAGAGTTACCTCTAGAACTTTGATGGGGAGAAGTAGCTGGCATTGTTCCCAGGGACCAAACTGTCAGTGCGAGTGGAAATTATGATAAGGCTTCCCATGTTATAAAGGCTACAAATAGATCAGGGGAAATTTGTAGAGATGGTGATTGAACCCATGATGTCTGGAAGTCTTAAAGCACCATTTGAATGTTTATTGACATCATATCACATCATCATCCTCATCACCATCCATTATTTGCTATACCTACGTTCAGGAACAATGGTCAGGGCAATTGCCTCAGTTTGCACAGACATAGTGCATATCCTCAGCTAAGCTTGCTCTCCACCTCCCTGCCCTTCCTCTATATTGGGTTTGTTTTGACAGAGCCAAAGGACCAAGAACGATTAGTCTGTTTCCTATCAGCCAGTCAGACGGTCCCATTTTCTACAGTAAGGTCCATCAGGATCAGCCAGAGTTTAATATCCCACTTCTGAGAGCAATCCAACTTATGTCCGGTAAATGGAAGGATGAAAAATTTGCAGGCCACACACACTGCATGCTGTCCCAGTCTACACACACACACACACACACACACACACACACACACACACACACACACACAGAGGCTGGGAAGGAGAAGGAAAAGCAGAGATATATAAAAAAAAAAGACATGAGCTAAACAAATGTTGGATCCACCAGCCCAAGCCTAAAGGCAAGGAGCAAACATGCTTCTTTCCCCACCCCCTCATTCAACAGAAAGATAGCGGCACTTGTCTCTGCGTCTCCTTTCATCCCTAAAAGCTTTAAAGTTGATTTATGGTTTCATCACGACAACAAAGTAACCCTGAGCAGATTAAAATCAAGCCTTTTTTATGGTCATTATTTGGATATCAACAGCAAGAATCCCATCCAGGTCTGAGTCCAAAGGACTTTGGCGGCTGCTGAGCAAGGCTTCCTCTCCTCCTCCTTCAGCCGAACAAGAAGCTGTCTGGAAAGGATTCATCTCTGTAGTGTACACAGAAGATCTTCATCTGGGATCTATAAAGCAAGCCTTTAAATTCCACTGTGATGACTGCCCTGACATAAATAGACTAGAGACTATTTGTGGCCTCTGAGCTGGCCTCTCCAACAAGGTACACAGGGCAGTGACCCACAGCCCCTGCTGAAAGTGGAGGTGTCCTGAGACAGATGCTCAAGGACCTGGAGACAGCCTTGTGGATGTGTCTGCAAGGGCACCAGCAAGAAGCAGCTATTCATTTGGTGAACAGGACCAGTTAAGAGATGGCACCTGGCTTGTTGGGAGCAACTGAAGCAAGCTGATTTCAGTGTTTGTTTGGCTTCTTTCACGAGACAATGGCAGCCTTTTCAATTGCTTAGGCAGTAAGCATCAACAGATTCTCTCTCTCTCTCTCTCTCTCTCTCTCTCTCTCTCTCTCTCTTCTGCTCTTGAGTGAAGATACCTGTGATCCCAAGGAGTGAAAAAAAGTCACAAAATTGAGGGCAGGGACCATGATCCTTAAAAGACTCAGTAGGGACAAGTCCTTTTAGTTACCTAACTACCAATCAGCCATGACTGGTGAACTCCCTATCCACAGCCCATGCAGGGCCAGCTGCATTTCCAGAGAAGGGAGAAACTAGATGGAAAGAGACAGGTCTGCTTTGTTTTATCTAGAACTTTTCCTTTTGAAACAAGGTGCTTAACAAGTCTCTTCAACTCACCCAAAGAATTCTGTTTTCTCTCCCTTCTGGGCTTTACTTTGGATGTCTACTTCCTTAACCACCGTTCTTTTGATCCATTTTGGATTTTTAAAGAAAAATAAATAGGAAAAGAAAAAAAATATTATCTGCAAGATAAACACTTAGATCAAAAGCCTCCCAGGGAATTCCAGGGAAAGGTTTATTCTATAATGACACTGGATTTCCCTGTCAGATATCTGAGTGCCATTCACAGATGAGCCATGTGTCACATTCAGAGATGGCATTTTTCCTCTGGTTCAATGGGAATAGGTTCTGATGGCCAAAGATGACAGTTAGTAGCAGAGCTTCCATAAACAACGAAAAGCTTAGCATTGTGGAACCTCTAGGGAGTAAACACTTGTGAAAGAAATCCTCTGACTTCTGGAGCTGACTGAGAACAGAGATGTGATTCTGGAGGCACTGGGCTCATTCTACTGGAGGACTGAGGGAGGCATGCCCAAGTGTCTTTTTTAGCACATCATTCATTTTGAATGGTTCAAACTGCTGTCTATAATGCTGGCCCAGGTCATGATCAACCATTTTTGTGCCCAGGGTTTGGAGGACAGAACATCCCCTCAGATAATGTTATAAATTCTGCTGTTGGCAGGCTAGAGAAGAGTTCATGTGGGGTGCCTGCCATGTGTTATCTATTTTTATTGATTTTTCTTGCTAATTAGGTGCTAAGCTTGCTTATTTGGTTGTTGCTAAAGGACTTTGTCAGTCACTTGTGAATGGAAGCATCCCCAAATGAAGTTACAGTGCTCTTCTTCTTCCTCTGTGCCACATGCCAGATGCCCAGATGCCACCTGGGACTGGATGGTCCATCAAGAAAGAAGCTGCTACCTCCCCCCACTAACTTTCCTACCATCATTTCCTTAACCCCTTCTAGGTGAATGATGATCCACCCCACTCCCACTGGGAAGGAGCCCAGAATCCCTATCTGACTCTAGCCTTTGGCCCTACTTGTCCCCTTCTCAAACACCCTGAATGAATGAATAGGGAGTCATCACCTACATTCCTTTCCGTAATGTGGGAGACCACCAGACCCTGCCATCCACCTAATAATAAGATTGTGACGAATTACAATAACGCTGAACATTTAGGTTTGGTTTAAGGTTTGCCAGGAACTTGTCATATGCTAATTCACTCGTTCCTCACAACAAGCCTGGGAAGTAGGTTATCTCCACATTTTGCAGATGAAGAAACACAGGCTAAGGTAAAGTGACTTGAGCAGAGCCATGCAGCTAAGAAGTGGGAGGCTGCATTTGCAATCAATTCTTCCTGAGTCTAAGTCTAGCTCTCTACCCATTGCATCACCTAGCTCCCCTGCCCCTATACCCTTTGACCTACCAGGCCTTACTCTATGACCTACCACTAAACTCTTTATAGTACCAGGCTTTGGTAGCCATGCTCATCCTTTCCTTCTGCCCAGCAGCTGAGACCTCCTCTGTGTGGTCTCCTCCAAACTTCCTAGCTTAGCAGAGAAAGTTTAATCAATGGTTTTTCTTTACTTCATTTTTTTCATTCATTCATTCCCCTTCATTGGGGTTCTGATGCCTAATTAAAGCCAAGGAGGATGATGAGAACTAAATTCATCATCTCAAGTTCTGGGAGAGGGAGGACATGTTCCCTCCCAACTTCAAAGATCACTCCCAATATTCTAGGCTCTTAGTGAAATTAATTTCAAAATTCTGTTATAATAAATCAGGAGACACTTGTTGAAGACCCACTATCGGCAAAGTCTTGTGAATTAATATAAAAAATTACTGACCACCAAAAAGGAAGTTGACTGTATCCTAAGAGACAGGAACAACTGATCACAAGTGGCAGTCACCCATCTCTGTACATTCAGAACAAACAATAAAGGTGATACACAATTAGGATTGTAATGTGTGATTGGAATTGTATCATCCTATTAAAACAATCTTGAAAAGCAGAGTGAGCATGTGGAGAATCTGACAAAGGGCAAGATACTGAGTCTGATGGAGAGCCTTTTCCTACCGACATTTAAATAATTAAAGCAATTGCTATAATGAGGAGACCCATGCATTTCAAAAGACTCATGGTATGGAATACCAAGCACATCTAGAGAAAGATCTATGGAGTCAGAATGCAGAATTAAGCTGTTTTCTCTGTTTTTATGTTTTGTTTTGGTTTTTTCTCACAGCTTCTCCCGTAAGTTTTAATTCTTTTATGCTGCATGAGTAATGTGAAAATGTGTTTAATAGGAAGGTATGTGTAGAGCCCATATAAGATTGCATGCTGCCTTGGGGAGAGAGGGGGAGAAAATGTAAAACTTATGGAAGTAAATGCTGAAAACTAAAAACAAATAAATTAATAAATTTGGGGAAAAATCTTAAAAAAAGAAAAGGAAAGGCTGATTTCAGTTTGCTATAAAATCAAAAGAATGTCTAACATTAATGTTATCCAAAGTGGAATGGCTGCTTTGGTATGTATTGGTTTGGCCATCACTGGAGTCACTAGGAATGTTTAGATTATCTCCTGTTGGGTCATGTTGCAAATGGGATTTGTATTCAAGTTGGAGGCAGCTAGTGGTGCAATAGATAGAACTCTGGGCCTAGAGTCAGAAAGTCTGAATTCAAATCTAGCATGAGACTACAGATTCCTAGCTGTGTGACCCTGCATAAATCACTTAACTATGGTTTGTCTCAGTTTCCTCAGCTTTAAAATAGGGATCAGAATAGCACCTCCATTCCAAGGTTATTGTGATGAACAACAGGATTATATTTGTGAAAAAGGGCTCAGCATAGTGACTGAAAAACGGTAGGGGCTATGCAAAACCTCATTCCATTTTATGTGTGGTTTGAACTACACGATTCTGGAGTCCCTTCCAATTCTGACATCCTTACCACTTAGCCTTTCTAAGCATTGGAAAGATCTGTTTTATGATGAAATTCAGTTGAAGTCTGAGCATCTTCCACCAAGCACTTCAGCTTCTCCTCTCTGGAGTGGAAGAAGTTAAGTCTAAGCCGTATTTCACCAATTGTTTCAGTTGTATCTGACTCTTTGTGACCCCATTTGGGATCTTCTTGGTAAAGAAACTGGAATGCCTTGCCATTTCTTTCTCCAGTTCTGATTACAGGAGAGGAAATTGAGGCAGACAGGGTAAAGTTAATGGAATTATATTTTTAAACCTGAAATTGGGACTTTAGATTAAGATTATCATCCTACCCGTGTCAAGAAGGCCCTCAGAACATTGGCATAGTGCCTTGAATGCTACATCCACAGTCAGGAAGACCTGAGTTCAAATCTTACCTCAGCACTTACAAATTCTTTAACTCTAAGCAAATTCTACAACTTTCTTCTTGTATAAGATGAGGATAACATATCTGTTTTCCCATATGTAAAATGTGAGTAATAACAACATCTACCACCTGAGATTATGGAGAGGTCAAAAATTTGCAAAGGACTTTGGAAAACTTGCAGTCTTGGAAAATGATGCCAAAGTGTCATTTCATTGCTAGTGTTCTTTTTATCAATGGCATTGCTGTGGTAAAATTTATAGGAGGAGATGAGTGTGGTTCACACAGGATGATAGGTAAATATAGAGGGCTCCCATCCTTCATCATTGGAAGGAATCGCTGAGATTATAGACCCATCAGAGGGTTTGGAGTATTTGAAAGTTAGTTTTGATACATTCATACAAGCTCTAAATTTACATTCGGATCCTGATGTCTCCACTCCCTACATGACATAACTCACCTAAATTGTTGTCATATGTGCATTGGAAGAACATGCCTTGGGTCCCTCCCACCTAGTCACTGGTGAAGAGTGGGAGAAGGTGCATCTGAGCACAAAATCATGGACAACCCAAAGCACTTATGCTGTGAGAACTGATGCCAATAACCACCCAGTGTACCCTGGGATGGTTGTTCAGTTATTGTTGAATCAATGCTCCATAGGTTATAGAGCCACATGTTTCCATCTTATTCACAATCTTGTCACAAAGGACGCAGTCAAATGCATGATTCAAATTGAGATACTCTCTTTGTACAGCAGCTTCTTGATTTATTACTCAAGCAACCACATCACAGAAATCAATGAGGTTATACTGAGGTGACTTATTCTTACTTGAACTCATCTTACCTCCTTAAGATCACCAATGACTTTTTTATGGAATACAGGAGAGCTTAAAATTAATCTGTTACAATCTGTTACAATCTTCAGGTAAGATATGCAAAAAATAAAACTTCAATAAATCTAAAACAATGCATACTTCTTCCCCATACTCTAACCAAAATTGTATCTGTACAGGCTCAAAAAATTCTAGTCTCCCTTTCCCCCCATCTCAAAGAGATCTGGGCCAGGGCACCAATAAATTCTTTTTCCAAGTCTATAAAGCCAAGGGAAATTGGTTGTGACCACGCTTTCTATTTCTATGGAAGCCAAAAACTCTATTAGCCAATGTGGCCATCAAAGAATATGCCCAACTATTTTGAGAGGCTCCATCGAAACCAACGTGTATTTCATCAAACATTCTTCACATCAGTTACAAAAGCCATATGTATTTTGGGGGACATTTGTTCTGTTTTCTGATTCACTTAGAACTAATTCACAAAAATATGGCAAGGCCATTTGCTGTCCAAGAAACCTTTTATCTGGTTTATAAGCCTTTTTTGAAGTTGCTCCCTTGTCAAAAACAGGAAGTCATGATTTGCCAGCAGTAAACAAGCTCAAAATCAACTTCACTCCTCGACTCCAAATAGAAGAATGACTGTGTTTGGTGTGTGCAAAATTCTTCCTTCTAATCTCAACCAAATGGATCCGCCTTCCTGGGGAAGGGCTTTGTGCTCAAATGATACCCTGATTTTGAGAGAATGTTGAATGTTCTGAAGAGTTGCCCCAACTTTTGGGAATTGTCCAAAAGCAGCAAAAGCCTCCTAATCTCATGTGATTCACTTATCCACTATTTCAGTCTCCAGAGAATTATTTTAATGCCTTTTTCATTCATTCATCCACCCACAATCTCTCAAGCTCCATATGGGATGTATATAGTATTACTGTGAGCTAAGGAGAAAAAAAATGTGGAACACGACTCTACACATTAAAAATGTTTAAGAGGCCATTAAAATGATACAAGATTTGAGAACTTCAGCATAAATTGTCCTGCTTTCCCAAATCGCCACAGATGCATCTATGCTATGAGACTTTCACTGTATTGGACCAACCAGAATACAAGGAGGGAGCTGAGAAACAGCAAACTGCACTTAGCACTTCTTGAACTGTGCTTTTTAGACCTTAAGTGACTTCACTTATTGTGATGAACTCATAGGAAACTCAGTTTATCCAGACAGTATTTCCACCCTATTTCAAAGACATTTTTTCCCCTGGGCTACAATGAAGTTGAGTGAATAAAATTCCATAAAAATAAATTAATGACAAAGAAAGGAAGAATGAAATGAAATTCCTCAATCCGTGCTCAGTTCTTTCTGCCTCTTCCACACATCTCCACATGCCATGTTCATGCCCAGATCTCTTCTTTCCCTTTTTCTGTCATCTCATCCTTTCATGGAAAAGTTCTTCTCTCTGTGTACTACATTGATGATATCTCTTCTTCACTCACTAAAGTTAACGAGGTCTCCTCTCTCTGACCATTATGTTAATAATGTCTCCCCTCTTATTACTTAGTGTACATAATGCCTCCTCTCCACTCAATTTCTTCCCTGGTGTCCTTAACTGTCTAAACACCTGAGGTTACCTTACGTCAAGTTTGATGTTTCCACATGTACTCAATATGTGTATCTACTACATAGATATTGTCTTTTCCGATCCAATGTAAGCTTCTTGAGGGCAGGGACTGTTAAATTTTTGTTTGTGTATTCTGAGCATTATGCCCACAGAGTAGGATAAGGAGGATATTAATAACTATTTTCAGATATTGCTCACAACTTACCTTTTCCAACAGTCATACAATCTTGATTTTATAGCTGAAGAGGCCATAGAGTCTAGCCTCATTTGACAGGTAAGGAAATGGAGGCAAAGAGAGGCTAGTCGATTTGACCAGGGTCACACAATGGGTCTGACTTCATGTCTAATATTCTATCCCATTCTATCTCATGAGCTGGAGCTTATGGATCTGCCTTCATCATTGGCTCCTGCTGTGGCCACAGGCAGCCTTATACTTTTCGAATTTGGACCATTCATTAAAATATTTAAATTAAAATGTGTTGTTTAATCAAGCTTCCACATTCTGATGACTCCATGACCTTCTTGAATTGAGGTTGCACTCTTCAGCAGACTCTTAATGCATCCACACCTTCCCATCAAGAGCTATTCTTGATCATTTCTTTCCCAAAACTATCTGCCCAATGAGTAAATTGATTCACTTTCAAAAACATATAGTAAATAACTACTGGGTACAAATAGTAAGATATAAGGTTATTAGGAAGACAAATCTAGAACTAGGAATAATAGGATCATAGTTTCAGAAAGGGAGAATCCTTTATTATAACAGGTGAGGAAACTGAGTTCAGATCAAACAGGTGATAGAGCCAAGATTCAAACAAACCCAACTCCTTTGACTCAAAATCCAGCAGACATTCTCCTTCTGCCACACTGCTTCTCCTTTGCCCTAGGTAATGAATTTTTTGACCATGGCAACCCATAAAACAAAGAAAAATACATAATTGCCCACAGTTCAGTTGAAAACATTTGGGGGAACACATGTCCACTATCTTTATATGAAGTACGAGGTAATTTCACTAAGTGCAAACAAAAGATTTACCACCGGAGTACAAATCATCATCATGGTCATTAACCTTTGTTGAGCATCCCCAGAGTGTGTCCAGTTAGGCTGGGTCTTTGGGCGTGTGCATGGGTTTGTTTAGACACAGTTCATGCCCTCAAGGAATTTGTGATCTTACTCAGAGTCTGGAAGGATAAACACAGATGTGTTAAAAATCATTCCATTAAATGTGTGATTAACTATCCTGACCCGGAAGAGTGTGGATGACTCCAAGCACTGAAGGATCTCAAGTCATTGATGTTTGCCATCAGAATTCAGGGCAAGGTTTAGTTTTCCCCCAACAAAATCTACCTTCAGAATCAGCGTTTGGTTCAAGCTCATTATTTTTTTTTCATTCACTGAGTGAAGGGTCCTCCTTCTTCAATGTTTCTAAGGCTTGGAGTTTATCTAACAACCAACTAATCAGGCAAAAAGTTCTAGTTGTTTTTGTTGGGAAGTTCTGAGTTTTTGTGCATTTCTATGTATAACAAGTAATTATAACCTAAGCTGATGTTTGAACGTTGTCTACAAAGAACGAAATTGTATTTTTATACCAGTTATTTCTTGATTACATGTAAAAATTTTAAAATTCATTTTTAAAAATTTGAGTTCCAAATTATTTCCCTCCCTTCCACCCTGCTCCTTGAGAAAGCAAGTGATCCCACCTAGGTTACATGTATGCAGTCATGCAAAGCATTTCCATGTTAGCCATGTTGCAAAAGAAAA
Source organism: Potorous gilbertii (assembly GCA_028658325.1). Classification (NCBI taxonomy): domain Eukaryota; kingdom Metazoa; phylum Chordata; class Mammalia; order Diprotodontia; family Potoroidae; genus Potorous; species Potorous gilbertii. The sequence goes on from JAQQSK010005434.1 coordinate 13,323, forward strand.
TGCAGAATTAAAAAAAACAATAATAAAGAAAATTAAAAGTATACATCAATATTTATTCAGAGTTCATTAGTTCTTCTGGAGATCTCCATCTCCAGAATTTTTCATCATGAGTCCTTTGGAAATGCCTTGGATCACTGTATTGCTAGGAAGAGCTAAGTCATTCACAGCTGATTGTTATACAACATTGCTGTGACTATTTGCACTGCTCATGAAATTGTATTTTTCAATATTTAGCTCAATTCATCAAAAGTCCCCTGCTCTCTCAAGACCTTCTGTGAACTCAAGCTCCATGTTCAGTAATAAAAATAAATAATAAATAAAGAGTTCATAAATTTAGAAGGTCAAGGAACCTAGATTATGTCACCTTGTTCAATCCTTTTCACTTTACAAAGGAAGAAATTGACATCCATGGAATGATTTGCTCCAAAAGTTACACGTATCTTGTGTGTCAGGATTTGAACAGAACTCCTCAGACTTTTCCCCTTGAATCATAGACAGAAGCACTTCAGGGGCTCTTTTTAGACCTATCCTCTTCAAGGATCCTCAGAAACATGTTAGGTTCCTTCAGCAAGCAGCAGTTTGTATTCATATTTGTACATATTTTATGATATTTATGTAATTATATACAAATATAATTTATTATTGATTTGTGATTTATATAAATATATTTATAACATTTATATCCTATTTTAAGGTCTATAAAGCACTTTACAGATATTATATTATCCTTATGACAGCTGTTGAAGGTAGCTAGTGTCATCCTCATTTTTGAGATGAAGAAACTGAGTCTAAGAGAAGCTAGGGTCCCACAGCTAGTAAGTATCTGAGGCAGACTCAGATCATTCCGACTCCAGGTCCAGACCTCAATCCACTGTCCCACTTAGATTCTCCCTGAGAGTAGCCTGGAGATGCCACAGTGTGGTAGGAAGTACTTGGCTTATCATCAGAAGACCTAGATGCAAGGCTTGGTCCCATAATGTGAGAGGTGGGAGTTCTTGGACAAGTTATTTAACCCACTGGGGTTTCAATTTGTCCTATCTGTAAGAGGCTACTAAAATATTCTACTTTCATCACAGGGCTGTGAAGAAGCAATAAGACAATCTAGACAAAATCACTGGAAACCATTAAGTTCATGAATGGAATAAGGAAATAACAATAGTGAAATGATTGTCAATGACCCGGCACCTGCGAGTCAGGATGGCAGAACACTTTCGGTAGATGCTGGTGCAGGGACTAAGGGAGAGCTGGGGGAGAGAGGGGAGAGGTCAAGCACACACTAGCCAGCAGTTAAGGAAAGGGAGCAAGAGGCATCCCTAGGTTGAGGGTGAGCACGACGGGGGTGGGGGATAGATCTTGCCTTTGTTAACTTACATACTTCAGGGATCCACAATTACAGCAGGGAGGGAAGGGAAGGGAAGGGAAGGGGAGGAGAGGGAAGGGGAGGGGAGGAGAAGGGAAAGGAGGGGAGGGGAAGGGAAGGGAAGGAATAGGGAATGGAAGAGAAGGGAAGGGAAGGGAGAAGAAGGGAGGGGAGGGGAGGGGAGGGGAGGGGAAGGGAAAGGAGGGGAGGGAAGGGAAGGGGAGGGA
>JAQQSK010005435.1:0-14909 GCA_028658325.1 Potorous gilbertii
GACTTAAAACCCTGACCCCGAGTTAGGCCGGGCAGCCCGGCCATCCTGGAGGGCCAAAGCGCCGGGGCGCTGCGTGGCTGCGGCCCCCAGCCGGCGGGAGCAGCCCACGGCCGGGCTCTCGGAGGAGGCCCAGCCCGCACGAGGGCCGAACGCCCCGCCCCGCTCGGGTTCGAGAAACCCCTCCGCCTGCGCAGGCCGGGGGCCCACCTTGCAGGTGTAGACCAGCTGGTAGTGAGAGGCCTGTATCCGGCCCAGCGCGGCCGCGGGCTCGGCTCCCGAGTCTGGCCCGGAACTCAACGGGCGCCGCCACCACCGCAGGCCGCCCGCTGGCCCAGGCCACGGCCACCTCTTCCCGATGCCGCCTCGGATGCATTCCTCACGCGAGCCAAGCCCGCTACCGGTGCCCGGAGCCGAGACACGGGCCAGCCGCGCCAGCCGCCAGCCCCACGTCGCCGCCCGCCGCATGCTTCCGCCTACTCCCGAATGGGCGGACGAAGCCACGTCGCCGCCATCTTGGAGTTGGGCAACGCCGTCGCCTATAGCAACGCCGGCCTGGCGAGCTGACCTCCTGCTGCTCTGCCCCCTGCCGGCCGAAGCGACTCACTGCAGCGCCCTCCTCTCGATTGGGGAAAGAGTTCCCTGGGAGTTTAGAATTAGGCTTAGAAAGGTCCAGCTCCAGGCTTCCAAGTTCTGGGCGTTGTGGTTTAAGAAGGATACTGATAACCTGGAGAATGTGCAGAGGAGAGCAACCAGGATGGAGAGGGGCTTTGAATCCGTTGTCATGAGAGGGATGGTTGAAGGAGATCCACTCCAGGGGGATCCACCAGAGGGGACCTGATAGCCGTCGTCATGAATTTGAAGGGCTGCCACGTGGAGGACCAAGACTTGTTCCATCAAGCCCCGGACGGCAGAACCAGGAACAAAGGGTAGAAGTTGCTAAGTGGCCAATTTCAGCTTGTTAGGGAAAACTTGCCAATACTTAGAGCTGTCCAGAAGTAGAATGAGTTCCCTGGGGAGGTGGTGTGTGTACCCTCCATAGAAATCAGAGGCTGAGGGACCACTTGTCAGATATGTTACGGTGCAGGTTTCCTTGGCGTGTGGATTGGGCTAAATAGCCAATGAGATCAGTCAACAAACATTTTCTTTCAAACTTTCCAATTCTGTGACAGGACCCTAGACTCTAGAGCTAGGAAGGATCATCAGATGATAGATTTAGAACTGGGAGGGACCTCAGAGGGGATCTAGTCCAATCCTCTCATTTTACAGATGAGGAAACTGAGGCCCAGGGAGGGAAGGTTACTTGTCCAATGTCACACATCAGAGATGAGACTTTGAACCCAGGGCTTCTGACTCCAGAGCCAGAGTTCATTTCACCTCTCTGGGCCTCACTTAACACATCTGTAAAATAAAGTTGTACTAGATACTCTTTAAGGTCTCTTCCAGTTCTAGAGCTTGTCATGATTTCATCTTGTGAGCTATGGCTCTCTTGTGACCAGCATTCATGAGACAGTTTGTGATGGGGGTTAAGACTTCCTCAGAGCCAGAAGCACTGGGACCCCCTCGAGAGGAATAACAGCTCTTCTTTGTGATGGTTTTAAAGTGATGTAGACACAGCAGAAAAGATGCACTGCTTGGTCACCTCAGTCATTGTTCTCAGAGCACTACACCTTGACCAAGAGCAAAAGTCCAACCACAGTCTCTCCTGTTCCCCCAGGTGACACAACACTACACTACTCCCTCTGAAGTCTCAGTTTTCAGTCTCCATGGGGGAAGCAGGGGGAAGTGGGGGTCAGGGGAGATGTTTAGGATTTGCTCACTCTTCTGCCTTGACAACAGCAGATAGGGTGAGAGCATCAGAAGATCATGGGGAGATGTAGGCTGTCAGAAGGCAACAATCCAGGCATTATCAACCAATCAGTAAGCATTTAAATACCCACTATGTGCCAGGCATTTTACTAGATACTTCAGATAGGCAAAAGTGAAAGTAGTCCCTCCTCCATAACAGCACACAGTTAAGACTGGGGGAGTTTCATATTTAGGTAAGATACAAAATAGATACAAGGTAATTTTGAGGGAAAGGCATTAACAATAGGGTGCATCAGGTAAGACATCACGTGAAAGGTGGCAATTGAACTGAGATTGAAGGAAGCCAAGAATTCTGAAAGAAAAGGATGGGAAGGGAGTAGTTTCCCAGGTGTAGAAGACAACTGAAAGGCATAGAACCAAGAATTGGCATCATGGATGAGGAAAAGTAAGATGGCCTATTCAACAAGAGTACAGTGTGCACAAAGGAGAAATACTCTTCAATAAGGATGGCAAGGGAAGCCATAACCAGGTTCTGGTTGGCTTCAAAGACTTAACAGAAGATTTAGATTTGATTCTGGAGGTAACAGGGAACTTTGTACTTTTAACTATCTGGAAAATAACACTGGACATCAAGAAACTGAGCCCGGCAGGAGGGTGTCCCACTGAGGCAGGTCCCAGGGAGTTCCTCTCCTCTCCACATGAGTTAATGTGACTTGGGCTAATGGCTACTCATTCACACAAGCCTTCCACTTGTTTCCATTTAGCATTTATTAAGATCCTTCAGGAGCTGGTTGAAACCTGTCATATGCCCCCTTTAAAAAAAAAAAGGCATTCAAAGTACCTTTTCCCCAAAGGATTCAGGATAAATGGATAAACAAAGTTATTACCTGCTTTCTAGCCTCATCACTTCATTGAAACTGTCCTCTCCAGTTCCTAATGGTCTCAGTTGCCAAATCTAAAGACTTTTTCTCAAATTTGTTCATTGCTCGGCAGCATTTGACACTGTTGACCCACCTTCCCTTCCTGCATTCTCCTTTCTCCCTTCTCCTACCTATCTCACCACCACTTCTCAGTCTTCTTTGCTGGATCATCTTCTGTATCTCACCCCTTAACAGTGTTTGCACCTCAAAGTTTCGTTCTAGGCCCTCTTCTTTCTCTATATTCTTCTCTTGATGACTTTATCATCTGATAAACTGATGACTTATCAACTGATCAACTGATGACTTATCAGTTCCTGTAAGTTTAATTACCATTTCTAAATTGTTGACTCCCAGATCTATGTACCATCCCTAGTTGATGTCCTGAGCTCCAGCACTATATCATCAACTACCTACCCAATAGGCATTTTGAACTGGATGCTTTGTACGTTTCTCAAATTTAACATGTCCAAAACAGAATGCATTATCTTTCTCCAAAAGCTTACCTCTCTTCTGAACTTCCTACTTTTGTCAAGGGCAGCACTATCTTTCCAGTTGATAGACTGAGAGTCATCCTTGACTCCTCTCTCCTCTCCCCCTCTCCCGTTCACTCATTTTTTATTCTCCCTGCACAGTATCTGTTGCACACAACACCTCTTCACTCACTCACACAGCCCACTAGTTTAGTTGTCTTCATCAGAAGCCCTAATTGCCTTCAAAGCCTTCGAATCGCCTCCAGTCTCTCCCTTTTCAGTCTATCCTCTGGACAAGTGCCAAAGGGCCATGCCCAAAACACAAGTGTCACCTACCTGAGCTTCAGTGACTCCCTGAAAACAAACTCCTGTTTAGCACTTAAAGCCCTCACAACCTGTATCTAACCCATTTTTCCAAGACTGTTACACTTTTTGTGTCAAGTATGTTTTCTTACTGTACCTCACGTGAGACACTCTCTCAGCCTTTCTCTTTCTATCAGTCTCTCTTTTTCTATCTCTCTGTCTCTCTGTTTCTCTTTTTCTACCTTTCTCTGTCTCTCTGTTTCTATTTCTATCTCTGTATCTTTGTCTCTCTCTCTCTCCCCTCTCTGATATCTCCCTATCTTTATATGGACTATCCCCCATCCCTGGAATGCACTCCCCTGCTTACCTCCCCTTCTCAGAATTCCTTCAAAACTTTGCTCTTGTCACTTCCTACCAGAAACCTTCTCTGACATTACACCTCCCTTCTCTTCCAGATGCTAGTACTACCCCCCTCAAAAAATTAACCTGTATTTCTTTTGCATACCCTTATATGTGTACAGGCAGGGATTGTTCCATTTCTATCTTTGTATCCCCAGAGCTTAGTACAGTAAAGAGCTTATTGATTATTAAAGGGTGGTCCTGAAAGCTACTCATTTGTAAATGAAATGGTGCTGATTATAAAATTTCACAAACCAGTATGTATCTAAGTAGGAAGTTCTTATCACTGGGAGCAGAGGGAAGAAGAGGATTCCAAGCCTTCTCTTATTTATAAACAGATGCTCTGTCAGTGTCTGATGGCATATTTCCATACATCAAGGTCTTTTACTCATCATTCTCTTCTCCCTCTACACTGTTTCATTTAGTGATCTCATTAGCTCCCAAGGATTCAATTAACATCTCTGTGCTACTGATGCTCAGAACGCCTTGTGCAACCCTAATCTCTCTCCTGAGCACCAGTCTAGTGTTTCTAATTGCCTATTGGATGTCAAGCTAGGTGGCTCAGTAACAGAGCACTGGGCCTGGACTCAGGAAAGCCTGAGTTCAAATACATCCTCAGACACTCACTAGCTGGATGACCAGTGAGTCACTGTTTCCCTTATATATTGGAGAAGGAAATTACAAACCATTCTATTATCTTTACCAAGAAAATTCATGCCCACTGTTGGCTCGCTGTGGTCCATGGAGTCAACAAAAGTCAGACATGACTGAATAACTACACAACAACATTAGACATCTCAAAATAGATTAGACCCAGCACCCTGTCCACCTATCTGCCTGTTGTATATATTTAAACATATACACTTGTAACTCCTCAATAAACTCCTCAGTAAAATGTAAGCTTTGAAAACAAGCATAGCTTCCTCTCTGTTTATGTCCCCAGCACAATTATTTGTATATCATAGATATTTAATGAGATTGGTAAATGGGATTATTAATACTATAATTACTTGAAATGGATTTGTTATTACATCATTTTTAAGGAACTCTTGTGTGGAAATCGCCTTCTCTGATGCAGAATGGTGATGTATTTTATATTCATAGAGAATGCTAGGGTGCTTAGAATACCCCAGTTTGACTTGCCCATGGTCACACAGCTAGTATGTGTCATACTACCCCATCACCTCTCAACTCCATTGCTATAGTGTCCTGTTGAGATTTTCGGCTTTCAGTCTCTCTTCCACAGAACTGCTAGTCGAAACCTCCTAAAGGACAAGTTGGACCATGTCAATCCCCCTGATTAAAAATCTTCAGTAGCTCCTTACTGCCTCTTTTTTATTTTTGTATTTTTAAAAATTTTACACTTAAATACAAAATGAGGAAAGAAAAAAATTGCCATGTACACAGCAGATTGTAAGAAAGAATTCAATATGAAACAGTTTCCATTTCAAGAAAATCTATATAATAAATGCTACACATAGTTTTTAAAGCTGTCCAAGTTTTTCTTTGCTTCCTTGTTGGTGTTTTTTTGTTCTCTGCTGTGTACTTTTTACTTTATTTTTCCCCCTTCCTCCCTCTCCCCCATTAAAGAATACTACAATTAAGCATGGATATATATATATATATGTATATACATGTATACATAGTTATACATAAACACAGACATATATATATATCCATATAAGCTCATACACATATAAACATGTAAGACTGAACTATGCTTATTTCCTCCAATAATGTTTCTCTGAAGGTAGATAGCATCTTCCTTCATAAGTCCAAGTCATTCCATGTTTTCCTAAATCAATCAGCTCATCATTTCCTATACCTCAACAATATTCCGTTTTGGGCTCAAACAACATCTTCCTTCATAGGATCTTTGAGATTAATTTGGGTATTTATAATAGAATGACTTGGTTGCTCAAACCCAACACTGCTGTTCCTGTACACAATGATCTCTTGGTTCTTCTCATTCATGCTTCATTACTCCATGGGGTGTCTCTCCATGCTTTTCTAAAATCATTGTTCATCATTTCTTATAGCAGAGTAATATTCCACTATGAACATATACCACAATTTGTTCAGCCATTTCCCAATTGACGGGCATCCCCATAATTTCCAGTTCTTTGCCACCACAATAGAGCTGCTATAAATATTTTAGAATGTGTGGGTTCTTTTCCATTTCCCCTAATCCTCTTGGGAAACAGACCTAATAGCTGTTATGGCTGAGTCAAAGGGTATATATAGGCAGTTTAATAACTCTTTGGGCATAATTCCAAATCCCTCTCCAAAATGAATGGATCAGTTCATTGATCCACCAACAATGAGTTAAGGTCCCAGTCTTTCCATATCTCCTCCAACATTTGTCACTTTCCCCTTCTATCATTTTAGCCAACCTGAGAGGTGTCATATGATATCTCACATTGTTTTCATTTGCATTCTCTTTATTGCTTCTAAGATAGAATACAGAACCCTCAGCATGATGTTTAAAGCCCTTGATACTCTGGCTTCCACGTATTGTTGCATACTATACAGTTTCACACTTCCTGCTCCAAGGAAGCTGATCCCCATGTCTGAAATAAACTCCCTTCTTATGACTCTTCAGCATTGGTATTTTGGTTTGCAAAGTACTTTACTTTTCTCACTTGATCCTCACAACTCTCTGAGACAAATATTATTGTTATCCCCATTTTACAGATGAGGAAACTGAGGCAAACAGAGTTAAGTGATTTGTCTGGATCATAACTTCTTTCAAAGCCAGGCTAAATTCCACCTATCCATTTGCTAATGCTCTTTCTCTCTCATGAAATTTTATTGCTGATGCTCAGTCATGCCCGACTCTCTGTGACCCCATTTGAGGTTTTCTTGGCAGATACTGGAGTGATTTGCCATTTCCTTCTCCAGGTCATTTTACAGATGAGGAAACTGAGGCAAACAGAGTTAAGTGACTTGCCCAGGGTCACACAGCTAGTAAGTTTCTGAGGTCAGAAGTGAACTCAGGAAGATGAATCTTTCTGACTCCAGCCCCAGCATTCTATCCACTTTGCTCTCTTGTATGTAGTTATCTGTGTATATGCTGTATCTCTTCCACAGAATGTAAACTTCTCAAAGGCAGGAATTGTTTCAATTTGTTTCAATTTGTCAGGAATTGTTTTGGTTTTGTATCCCCAGCTTCCAGCACAATGCTTGGCACAGAGTAGATGCTTAATAAATATTTGTTGAATCAAATCAGTGAAATGATAAATCTTTTGAAATATTCAAGCAATTCACTAAAAAAACATAACTCACATGACATAGCACCTTAAGATGTAGAAAGAATTTTCCTCCCAGTTATCCCATGAACTACATAGGACACATATTATCATCCCCATTTTATAGATGAGGGAACTGAGTTTCAGACACATAAAAGAATTTGCCTGGGATTACTTCCCTAATCTCAAGTACCTACTCCCCAGCCCCCAATTTATCCTGTATATCTCTTGTTTGTACATCTTTGTTTACATGTTGTCTCTTCCATTAGACTGTAAGCTCTTGATTTTTTGCCTTGGTATCCCTACCACTTAGCACCATGTTTAATTAATGCTAGTTGACTGACTGGTGTCACAACCATTAAGAGTCCCGATTCAAACTCAGCCTTCTTGCTCCTGGTTTAAACTTTAGAGCACTTTCTACTATAATACAGTATCAAAATTCTAATTATTATAAGCAATTGATTTCCCATCATTCTACAACCAGGTGAGCAAAGAAATCAGTACAACACATCCAGATCTTTTTGTAAGCAGATCACTAAAGTTGCAGTAAATTCTCAACTATCTGCTTTGTGATTCTTAAGAAAATGACTACTAATGTCCATGGAGGACAATTTGCTAGTCATTCTCATTGCTTTTTGAGCAAAAATCCATTTCCTCCTTTTAAAACATTTCTATTTTTTATTTTGACAGAGCAGACATCCCAACAAACAAACTTCACGTGTATATTAGTCCCAGACAATTGAGCAAAATGGCCTTAAAGGCTATAAGCATGCTTATTATACAGATCACTTCTCACTTCGTGCAGTTTTCTGTTTGTAATATAAAGGAGGGTTGGTTGACCCCTTCACCTTCAATAATTTGGTATCATTGTTTTCCATCAGATTTCACCTGAGTTTTTACTGTTCAATGTATCTTCATTCACCGTGTTATAGTCCTATTCTTTGCTTCTGTCTTCTTTATTGTGTACTGCTTAAATAAGTCATCTTGTGTTTCTCAGAATTCTTCATATTTGCCCTTCCTTATGGCCATAAAATCATTTTAATTCCAATCTAAGTCACTCTTCATTCAGAACTTCACTGGGATTCAGCAATCCAAAATCCCTGACTTTTCTTCCGACTCTAAGCCACACAGAGGCAGTTTTAAGGCTTAAATGATATTTTTGCTCTTTGACATCTTTGTTCAATCTTATTATCCATAGGAGTAATGGGAGAATGACTAGCAGGAGCACAGAGCCTCTCAGAGAGGTTAAGTAAACTGCCTGGGGGGATTAAGGACCTTAGGTTCATCAGGCAAATGTAGTCTTAGGAGCCTTCTGTATCTGTGTTGTCACTTCCTGTGGTGTTTTCCCAGTCTACTTCTCCTTGTCGGGTGCTATGGTTAACCTTTCTGTGTGCCCACTTCCTGTGAAAGTGAGAAATGGATACAAGAGTGAGAACACATCTCTGTGATTCATTGGAACTCTGAACTACAAATAAAGGCCTGATAGTCCCTCAATTGGAGGCAAAATGTAAGGTAATTTATTACCCAACCCCCTCATTTTACACATAGGGAAACTGAGGCCCAGAGAGGCCTGGGGATTCGCCCAAGTTCATACTTGTTAGGAGCTTTAAAAACCCAAATGCATGATACCCACCAGGCACCCTCCTTGCTTTGAACCTGGTCAGTCTTACCTACGATAGTTCTCAAAGCTTTCTTTGATACGACGCCGTTCCTTCTCTTGTGGATCCCCATTGCTCAGTCCACCTCCCTAGAAAGAAAAAAGAAGGTGGAAGTAAGTGCAAGTAAAGTGGGTCTGGGTTAAAAACTGGTACCATTTCAGTGAGTCTAGAATGAGGTTGGTATGGATGCCATCCTTTTTCTTTTTTTCTTCCCCCTCCAACCCTGCCCCTTCATGATCAGTCCTATAGTCTATTGCTCCAGCCATAGATCTCTTGTTCAGCTTAGATGAGAAAGATCACTGAAGGTTTTTTTTTAAACAAGCATTTATTAAGCACCTACTATGTGCCAGGTACTGTTCTAATAAGCACTTTACAAATACTTTCTCATTTGAATTCCACAACAACCCTGGAAGGTAGGGGCTGTTATTATCTCCATTTGATAGATGAGGAAACAGGCAGATAGGGATTAAATGATTTTCCCAGGGTCACACAGATAGTAAATGTGTATCATAAGGCTAGACTTGAACTTAGAGCTTCTTGACTCCAGGTCCCGAGCTCTATATACTGTACCACTCTAACTATATAAATTTGAAGGAAGTGAAGGTTGTATTATTAGACTTAGCAATATTTAGGAAGCACTCCCTGAGCATGTGACCCTGTTCATTGGGTCGTGTATTTAGAATGAGAAGGGGCCCTAGAAACCATCTAGTCAGCCCCCTGCCCCATTTTGGGCAAATAACTTGCCCAGGTTCAATCAGCTAGTAAATGATGAACCCGGAATAAAAAACTCAGACCCTTTGACTCCAAATGCAACCCTTTCCCCACTAAAGGAGACAGAATGCCTGCCAGAATCAACCGTAAAGTCCTGTTCTGAAGGATCTTATGATCACGATCACAATAGCAATAGTACACAAAAAGAAATGCAAACACATCCACATGGATACATGTTTTGACAAATGTTCATAAAGACCCCAAACTGCACACATCAACACACATGAACACAAAAGTACAATCTCACACATATACCAATGTAACACAAGAATCACACATGAGCCAAGATCCATCCCACAGGAAAGCTTCCATCAAACACATGGCATTTAGTTTCAACTCATCCCGGGATCACTCAGTTTCTCTTACATTTTGGGCCAGAAAAAGCTTCTCTTTCGTGGTGGTGAAGGGTTGTTCTAGATGCCTCTCTTTATCTGGATGACCTGAAACAACATACACTCTCATTAGTTCATGGGACTGGGCATGGAATCCAGTACGCCCACTCCACACTCCCAGTTTCCTATCAGCAAGCCAGATGTAATATAATGATATTAAATAGCAAAAATTTATACAGTGCTTTAAAAATGTTACCTTATTTGATACTTATAAAACCCTCAGGGGATAAGTGTATTTTTTCCATATTACAGATGAGGAAACACCCTGATAGAAGACAAGTGACTTATCCAGAGTCAAGTGACTTAGTAAGAGTCAGGAAGGATTTGAACTCAGATTTTCCTGACTCCAAGTCCAACACTCTACCCACTACACCACATAGTTTTCTCTATTTCCCAAAGGGCCAAAGACAGAGGGAAAAGATCCCTGTGAATATTTGTAGCAGATCCTTTATTTTGTAGCTGCAAAGCACTGGAATCAAAGTGGGTACAAAAAATTGATAAACTCTCCCTCCTGATCTCCACCTCCTGACTTGCTGGCTTCCTCCAAGTCCCTGGATAAAATCCCATTTTCTACAAAAAACCTTTACTAATTCCACTTAGTGATAGTGCTTTCTTTCTACAGATTATCTCCAATTTATCCTGTCTTGTTTGTACCTAGTTGTTTGCAGGTCACCTCCTCCATTAGACTGTGAGCCCCTTGAGGACAAGGACTGATTTTGCAGAGAGCTTAGCCCAGTGCCTGGCGTAGCAGGCACTTAATAAATGCTTGTTGACTGATAGATTGACATGAAAGGAATAGAATGCTGTCATGCCAATATAAATGAGAGCAGTATTGTTGCATTGTGAGTAGAAAAAGCAAGCCTCAGCCGCAGAAAAAACCTGGCTTTCAGTCCAGCTTTTGACACATGCAAGCTATGGGACCAGGGGCCAGACACTTGGCGTCTCAGTGCTCAGGCGACCCTGGGAGACTCTGTCACCAAGCAGCTGCTGATCTGTATTGATCAGAGGAAGTTTCCTCACTAGGAATTACTTATACCAATGGAATCACAGGTCTGGTTAAAAAAAAGAAGAAAATGACAAATTCATCATGTTGTTGTACTGAAAACATAAAATGAGATGTACTTTTGCTGAGATAGTCAACAGATCAATTTGTTTTGCTTGATTTTACTTATTTGTTATAAGGAAAGTTTCAAGAGGTGAGGAATTAGTGGGAAGGGACAGATTAAAAAAAGAAAATACTATCAGTAATGTATCAAAAATAAAGAGGAAAAAATTAAAAAAAATAATACAGAAGGAAGAAAAAAGTTCAGAAGGGGACCCAAACAGGATAGTTGGATGACTACTTTGTTAAATTTAATCTGTCCTTTCTGACAAAAGCTAGGCAGCAGACAGATTGCTGGGCTGGGCTCGAAGTCCTGAGCTCAACTTCAGCCTCAAACACTTACTAGTTGTACAACCCTGGGCAAGTGGTTTCATCTATGTTTGCCTCAGTTTTCTCAATTTTAAAAATGGGAACAATAATAGCACCTACCTTTCAGGGTTGTTGTGAAGATCAGATAAGATATTCAGAAAAAGGGTTTGGCACAGTGCCGGGCATACAGCAGGCACCATGTAAGTGTGTGGGTTCTTTCTTAACTATACAGAAGGTCACTGCTTTATACACAATTTTCTTTTTCATTCTTTATACATTGGGAGGTTTGTTGAAGCCTGTTATATTCATAATGAGAAAGAACATTTTTTTAAAAAGAAGGGGAAAATATCCCATTGTAATTGGTTGAGCAGGAAACCCAGAAACAAAAATATTCCTTTATCATTACACTACCTATAGGGGCTGTTCCACACATTTTTTTTCTCCTAAGGCTCTCTCTACCACTAGTTCTCCTTACCCTTTCAATAGAAGACCTCACCTCCTGGTTTTCTGAGAAAACAAGACCCATCCATCTTTCCCCTCTACTTCACATCTCAAAATCTTTCTATATTTTCTGTTCGCTCTTCCTTTGTTCCAATCTTTAAAGAGGTGACCCTCCTCCTTGTCAGTGCCACCCTCTCTGCTTATGCCCTTGATTCTTTCTCTGTCATTTAGAAGCTTTAGTGATTCAATCACTCCTCTTTCTTTTTCTCATTTTCACCTTTTTTATTGGTTCTTTTCATGCTTCCTACAAACCCATTCCCATGCCTCTCTCATTCTTAAGACAAACAAACAAACAAACAAACAAACAAAACCTTCACTTGACCTGCCATCTCTTCTCAAGGCACTATATAGAATGATATCGTTTCTCTTCTATAATCAAATTTCAAGAAAAAAGTGATCCACATTTGTGACTTCCATCTCCTTACCTCCTACTCATGCCTTGTAATCTAACTTTTGGCCCACAATTCAACTAGACATTATCTCTTCAAGGTATCAACAATTTCTTGATTGCTAAATTTAGAGACTTTTTCCTCACCCTATCTGACCTTTCTGTAGTTTCAAACATTATCAGTGACCTCTTCCGGATATTCTCTCCTCTTTGTCCTCCAATCTGTCTGATTACTCCTTTTCTTTCTCCTTCACCAAATTATCATCTAGCTCCCACTTAGGTAAATATGTACATCCCCATCCGGCCTAGGTTCTAAACCCTCTTCTCTCTTTATATTCACTCTGGATAATCTCATCAGATCCTATGGGTCCAATTAGCATTTCTATGCATATGATTTCCAAATATCCAGCTCTTTTGGCTCTCTTGAACCTTTATTTCCAACTGCCTCTTGGATGGACTGGACAGAAGTTAAAATGAGGACGTGGGCCAAACACCACAAAATGGAAAGCTGTTGTGGGTCAGGGAGGTAGATAGCCCTCTGAGAGAGACCTCAAACCTTGAAATATAAAATCCCCTGGGGAAACTAGACCTCCTAACCAAGATACTCTGAGGGTGTTGCTAGGAAGGCAGTCACTGGAAGAAGCAACCCCACACTTGGAGTCCAGCTACAGAAATCCACGTGGTAATTTCCCATATTAATTAATCAATTAATTAATGCTAACTAGGGGCTAACCTAAGTTTTTTATACTTATTGAAGGAGTTCAAATACTTTCAATATAGCCTAAATTTTGGTGGCCTGTGGAAAAGCACTCATTACCCTCATCCTACTTAAGTGTCTGTCCACAGGAATCTAATTCAAAAGCAGTGGTTACCCCCACCCTACTCCACAGGCATCTAACTCAAAAATAAAATTCACATCTTCCTTCTTAAACACACTCCTCCCTCTAAATATCCCTATTTCTATTACAGGGATTACCTTTCTAGGTACTTAGGTTCACAATTTGGAAATAATTCTGTTTTCTACTCTCCCTTATTTCTCATATCCAATCTGTTGAATCCAAACAAGTCTTGTTGATTTTACCTCTATAACATCCATGGCACCCATCTCCTCCTTTCCACTGACATGGCCATCACTCTGTAGTTCAGGACCTCATCACCTTTTGCCTGAGCTATTGAAATACCCTCCTTTCTTCCAGTCACTCTCCTTTCTTCCACTCTCTTCCTTTTTCTAATCCATCCTCTATAGAGCTGCCAAAACATTTTAAATCTAAGCATGTCTACTTTTTGCTCAAAGAGCTTCAGTGGCTCCCTGTTTCCTCTAGGACAAAATACAGAGTCTACATCTGGCTTCAATTTGTCTTCACTGACTTATTTCATCCTATTCCCCAAAATACTTTCTTCATTTCAGCCAAACTGGAATGCTAGCTATTCCCCTCTCTAGGGTTTCATGTACACAGGCTGTTGTCCCCCATACTTAGAATGCACTGAGTACCTCCTGTCTGCCCCCAGAATCCCTAGCTTTCCTCAAGGCTTAGCTCTGCTGCCCTGATAATACCCTCGCCATCCTCAAATGGCCTCATTTTTACTTACTTCCATACAAGTCATTTCCTCCCCTCCCCACCTCCCAGGGTTCTCTGAGGGCAGGGACTATTTCATTTCTCATCTTTGTATCCCCAGCTTCTAGAATAGTCCCTTATACATAGTAGGCATTTATTGCCTGTTGAGTTTAACTGAATTAGATATGATTCAACCCTCTTTGGTCAATTTCTGATAATATTGGTCTCCCCTCTATTGGTTGCTAGACTTTTAGTAAAGATGTTAATAAATTTGTGTGCTGAAGATGAACAAAGCGGAAAGGAAACTAGGGATTAACTAATCAATCAATTTAATAAACATATATTAAGCACCTATTATGTGCCAGGCAATCCTAGGCTCTGGATACAAAGACAAAAAAACTCAATCCCTATCCTAAGAGAGCTCATGTTCTGTGGGGGGTGGACTATATGACAATATATACACACACAAAATACAAATAATTTTGGAGGGCACTAGTAACTGGGAGCATAAAGGAAGGCTTCATGTAGTAAACTGAGCTCTGAAGGGAGCTAGAGATTTCAAGGAGTGGAGGTGAGGAGTTCATTTAACTCTAAGAGGTAACCTGTGCAAAAACACCTAAAGATTGCTCTCTCTGAGGACTGGTGGAGATAACTGGGGCAGTTTTGCCCCAAGAAAACTTAAGAGGAAGACATAATCACTGCTTCTAAGTATTAAAAATCCATCATTTGGAAGAGCAATTAGACTTGTTCTCCTTGGCCTTAGAGAACAGAACAAGGAACATCTGGTAGAAGTTACAACATGGTTGTTTTCAGCTAAATGTCAAGAAAAATGTTGTAACAACGAGAGATTGTCTTAAAGTGAAAAGGGCTTCTTCCTATCCCTGGAGGTTCTCAAGTAAAAGGCCAGATGAGCACTTCCTGGGGAAGGGGTATAGGTGGCATGAACATCCAGATCTATAGGAATGGGTTGCATTAGATGAGTCTCTGAGATTCTGTGATCCTTAGGTTTCCTCACAGTGCGCATTGTCCCAGCAGGAGATGGCGTTTTTGGAAGGACTGAGAGGTCCACATCACAAGCTGCCTTCC
>JAQQSK010005437.1:0-14908 GCA_028658325.1 Potorous gilbertii
ATAGAAGAGAGGGCAGATTGGTGATAGGGGAAATTAGAATGCTCAGTGTACTGGGGTGGGAGAGGGGACAAATGGGGAGAAAATTTTGGAACCTAAAATCTTGTGAAAATGAATGTAAAAAGTTAAATAAATAAATTTATAAATATAATTAATTAATTAAATCTTCAGATTAAATTATGCCATTCTCTCCCAGTTGTGACAAAGTATGATTCTGTAAGTTCAGCCATCATTTCCTCTTGTTATTATTAATCACCATTTCACTTTAGCTCATGTAAACATGTTTTAGGAGAACATTAACATTTTCTTTCAAATACATACATTTCCCACTGAAATGATCATTTTAATCTGAGAAAAAATAAGTATTGTTTTAGGTAAAATCAGTTTTTAAATTGTGTACTACATAAAGTAAATTAAAGATACTGTGACATTATATCTAAATTTTTCTAAGGGATTTTTATACTAACAATTTGATTCTGATCTATATCATCATGATAGCTGACATTTCTGTTGTCAACTTTACAAAGCATTTTACATATATTATTTCTTTTGAACTTTACCCCAACCCTGTGAGGAGCACAACAGTACTATTGACAAGATAGTATTCAGGTTGTATCTCTGGTACATGCTAGTTATGTGATAGTACTACAGGTTTTATTATTTCTATTTTACAGATGAGGAAACGGAGTCTTAAAGAAGCGATTTTCCCAAGATCACAAAGCTACTACAGCAAATGTCAGAAATGGTATTTGAACATGAGTTTTCCTTACTTTTATTTACTATACTATTGTCTCCCCCCAATATAGGATCATGCCCTCTAAGATGCCTGGAAAAACTTTAAAATTCAAGGCTTCTGTTTTATAGTCTTTATTTTTAAAAAGGAGGGGTGCAACGTTGAGATATCGTGTTTGACATTTTCTTGCAGAATCATGGATTCGAACTGAGAAGTCAAGAGCAGAAAATTGTTAGCTGTTACTTAGATCTTCATCAAGATGCTTTGGAACAGGATTGGGATTCTACAAGTGACTGAGATCTCAGAAAAGATACTTAAGGCTTTATATGACAGGATGTTATTGTAACCTCAAATATGTGAGGGAAGTAGCCCAATAATAATTTCTTGGTAAGTGCAGTCATGAGCTATAGTCATGTACAGTAACCCAGAAGTATGCCTACTAGGGATAAAATGAAACAGTGATAAATCTGTTGTTGTTACCATCAACCTGAGAAAAATGATAGGGGAACCATAGGGGAAAATAGATCATAGAAGAAGACACTGCCTTGGGACTGAATATCGGAAATGTGTAGACTACTCTTGTACTAGAGAGTAATACATTTAGGACTGAGATGCAGCACTTAGCAAAGGATACTGAAGAAACCTAACCTAAATATTATCAACAAGAAGAAAGCATATCATAATGCCAGTCAGGGGCCGGAAATTGAGAATTTCTTCAAAATTCAGAAGGTACAAATCATTTATAGTAACGGTTGCAGTCACTTATCCAAAAACAATTTTCATTTGAAAAGCTTCCTTAAAAAAAGAATTACCAAGTACTTTATAGACTTTGAGCCAGATTGTCTCACATGGTAACTCTAGGTAAAAAGGAAACGTAATAAAATACTGAAGAATCATGCAGCCAATCAGTTTAGGGCTAGGCTGCCCACCTCTATTGCTGTACTAGCAGTTAAGACAAAAAGACAAAGCCAACTGGAGACTAAATGTGAAAATGGGTATTCCTGAAGGCGAAATCAATAAGATAGTCTACTGCATAATAAATGTGTGCTGAAATAAATTGTATAGAAAATTGGAATGTTACATGCTTTGCTCTTACGTATATAAAAGAAGAAAACAAGCATTTATTATGCTCCTACTATGTGCCTTGTACTGTGCAAATAGAAGAAATCTCCAACAGTCCTCTGAAACTGGTCGCCAATGACCACATATTTTCTAAACCAAATGGTCTTTTTTCAGTTTTCCTACTTAACATTTATGTAACTTGGCACTGTTAAACAACCAATGAGCAAGCCTTTATTTATTATGTGCCAAGCACTGTGCTAGCAATTGCAACACAAAGGAAAAATGAAACAGTCCCTGACATGAAGGCGTTTACGTTCTCTTGGAGAGAGGTATGAACATATATATTATTGTATACAAGGTAAGTTAAGGTAGGAGGCATTACCTACTGATCCACTGGGTGAATCAGTAAAGGACTCATCTAGAAGGAAGCAGTTAAGCCAAGTTTTTAAGGAAGATTCTAAGACATGGTTATGAAGAGGGAATGAATTCCAGTCATGGAGGAAATCAAAGGCAGAGAGAGATGGGAGATATATTTCTGTTAATTAGGAACAGCAAGAATGCCGGTTTGGCTGGATCAGAGTGTGGATGAATGGTAGCAATATAGAATAGAACTAAAAATGTTGGTCCAACAATCCAGGTTGTGAAGGGTATTAAATACCAAACAAAGGAATTTGTATTTAACCCTAATAGCAATAGGAAATTATTAAGTAAGAAAGTGACATTTTAGACCTGCACTTTAGGTCAGTCATTTTGGAATTTTTATTAAGATTGCATAGGATTGGAGAAGGGAGAGCTATAGGTCAGGGAAACCATTTCCCTTGATTTCCATATCACCATAAATCTTCCTCACTTTTTTCCTAACAACTCCTCAGTTTATTTCACTTTTTCATCCTACTCCTCCAAACCTCCAAAATATAGGTGTCCCTCTCAATACTCTATTTTGGTGATCTTATCTAGTGGCATGGCTTCAACTCTCATCTCTATACAAATAACTCCTGAATCTATGTGACAACCTCTCACTAGACCATTCCTGCATATCCAATTACCTTCTGATATCTCTACCTGTATGTTCTTCTAGGACCTCAAACTCAGCACATTCAAAATTTGAAGTTTTACCTATAAATCTTTCCTTACTCCATATTTTCCTATTTCCATTGAGAATTTCACATTTCTTCCAGTCACCCAGTCATTCCTCCTTCTGATCATTAAATCATATCAACTAGGTCACTCAACTGGTTTCCATGGACCTTCTCCTTCTCACAGCTCAGCTCCCAAATACCCTAATTCTCCTTTGAACCCACAGTTGACTCTTTTTTCTGCTGCCAGAGGTTATACTCCTTAAAGCCACTTTTTCCTTTTTTTGCACTGTGTCTATACGCTTGCCTTTGCCTCTCTGTGTGTGTCTGACTTTATTTCTGTCTCTCTGACTCTTTGTTTCTGTCTCTGTTTCTCTCTTCATTGTGGTCATGTGGTATATCCTACTGGCTGAGTAATTCTACTTCATGGAACCACAGTCAGTGAAGGATAATGGGGAGGAGAGTGAACTCTCCTCCCCTCTGTTGCCCTCTGATAAGAATGCAGAGGTCACACTCAATCAAGCTGCTTTCAGCCTTGACATGTCCAATGCTGATGATATCAGCTTTATATAAGTTACTAGGGCCAATCTTCATCCAGTCAATGACAAATTGCCTTTCCAGTCTGACCAAGGAAACTTACTCATACTTCATAAACATTAACCCTTCATTGTCTCTATTATCTGTTCCTTACTTTCTTCAATTACATCTTACTTGGATGTAAACTTCTTTGGGAGTGAAAAACAAATCCCACCCCTAAGCATACTCTTCCCTACCCCCAGTTAAACATTTTCTATCCTAAGCAAATCAACTGTGGAGCTTGGGCACATTCATTCATATTCCTTATTCTAGTAGTGACATGGGGATGTTCAAGCAATGTTCTTTAAAGGGACATCCCCAAGTGGCTTGTACTAGTGTTAGCAAGAGCTATGTGAAATAATTCCTTAATGATGTGGAAATTAACATTCCTCCAGAGAGCCCAGGTCTACCATAGTTGATGTGCCTAGAACTAATGCTAACTTTCAAGGAATAATGTTTCAATTTTTAAAAATAGACAATCATTTTACAAAATCCTAATTGGTTATTACATGTCTTGGTGGAGAAGGAATGGTAAGAAAAAAAATCAGAAGAATGTAGCATCTCTGAAGTTAAGAAAAGGAAAAATGCCCCTCAATAAGAAATTATCAATAGCATAAGAAACTGCAGAGAGTTGAGGGAAGATAGAAACTAATTCGGATCTTCGAATTTGGCAATTAGGAGTTTATTAGAGACCCTTGAGAGAGTAGTTTGAGTAGAATAATGAACTTAAAAAGAAGTTGAGGAAAAACTAAGTAATGCGGAAATATAAGAACCCAAATATAGATCAATTTTTTTAAGTTTATCAATATTAAGAACGAGAGAGAAGGGGCTATAAGCAAAATGGGCTACCAAGATCAGGGAAAGACTTGTTTTTTAGAATTGTGGAGACTTGATGGATTATGGAGACAGAATGAAGCTAACAAAATGGGAAATGAGAAGAAAGCTAAAACAGAAGTGACTTCTTGAACCAGATCCTGGAGGAAGCAAGAGGGAAAAACAGAAGCACATATTTGTTACTAGTAAGAATTAGGGATATATTTTCTTGTTTTACCATAAGAAAGCAGAATAGAGTGTGTGAAATTTTGAGGAATATAAAAAGGCCTAAGGGAGCTCAAAAGTCATGGCTTTAATCTTCTCAATAGCATGAGAATTTAAGTCACTGTACATATTGGAGATGGATGATTACGTTAAAATGGAAAAGACTAAAAGGATTGGGATAGATGTGGGATATTAAATAGAGAATCCATAAAGTAGAAGAAAAGGAATCTTGAACAGCAGCAAGGACCCAACTTAATTGTCAAAGAGTCAATTGAGATCAGTAAGCACTTATTAAACACCTATTACATGCCAGATATTTTACTAAATGTTAATATTATGAAGAAAAACAAAACTCAAAACATTTCTTATCTGATGGGGAGGCAAAATTTATACCAAGTCAATGGGAGGTCTTCTCAGGGAGTCAGAATGAGTACTAAAGAAAACAGGAAAAGGCTTCTTGTAGAAGGTGGGACTTTAGTTGAAACATGAAGGAAAGCAGAAGGTAGAGGCAATAGGAGAGAAAATTTGAGGAATGGATAATTACCAGTAAAAATTCTTAAAGTCATGAGATGGTCTTATGAGACCACAAAGAGACCAGTGTCACGGGGTCAGAGAGTATGTGAAAGGGAGTAAAGTATAAGAAGCTTAGAAAGGTTAAGAAAAGAGTACAGTATGGAGTGCTTCAGAAACCAAACAGGGGATTTCATATTTGATCCTGCAGGTTTTGGGGACCCACTGGAATTTATTGAGAAGGAAAATAATATATTTATATCTTTAAATTAGAAAGATCACTCTGAAAAATGAGTAGAGAATAGATGGGACTGGACAAAGACTTGAGGCAAGGAGACCAAACAGGAAGGTATTGCAATAGTCTGAGTATGAAGTAATAAAGAATGGTGGCAGTGGTACTGACAGAAGTGTGCACATAAACGTAGATTCAGTAGGACGTGGTGACTAGCTGGCTATGGGGGAGGAGGGTGGTTGCAAAGAACAAGGAGTCAAAGGTAACACTCAGATTGTGAACATGGAGGATTGAGAGGGTAGTGGTACCATTGGCAATAACAGAATTTAGAAAGCAGGGAGAGCTTGGGGGAAAGAGAATGAGTTCAGTTTTGGACACATAAAATTTAATGTCCGTGGGACATCCACTTCAAGATAACTGAAAGGTCATTGGAAATAGGAGATTCAAAGTCAACAGAGATATTAGGGCAGGATAAGTAAATCTGAGAACCATTTACATAGAAATAATAACTGAATGTATGAGAACTGATGAAAAGAGACAAAGGACAAAGACCAGGGAAACAGCCTATAGACAAAGAGAGATTGAAAATCAGTAAGAGAGAAGTGATGATAGAGGAGATAGTCTTCCAGAGAGACTGGATAGAAAGGAATAACTTATGCATGGAGAAGGTTTTACCTGGCAATCAAACTGTGCATACTGTTTGATCCAGTAATACCACTAGTAGGTCTGTATCCCAAAGAGAGCATAAGGAAGAAAGGACCTTTATCACAAAAATATTTATAGTAGCTCTTTTTGTGGCAAAAAATTAGAAATTGAGGGGATGCCTATCCAGTGGGGAATGGTGGAACAAGTTGTGATATATGAATGTAAATGGAATACTATTATGCTATAAGAAATTAGGAATCAATAGATTTCAGAAAAATCTAGAAAGGCTTACATAAACTGATGCAAAGTGAAATGAGAAGAATCAGGCGACCATTGTACAAAGTATCAGCAACTTTGTGTGATGATCTACTACGAATGAGTTAGCTCTTCTCAGCAATACAATGATCCAAGACAATTCCAAAAGATTCATGTTGGGAAATGTAAGAGAAAGAACTTCTGGGAGTATGAATGCAGATTGAAATATACTATTTTCACTTTTTTTTCTTTTGGCCTGTTTTTTCTTTCATAATACAGCTAATATTGAAATATGTTTTATAACCTATAGCAAATTGCTTTCCATCTTGGGCTGGGAGGGAGTGGCAAGGGATGGAGGGAGAAAATTTGGAACTCAATTTTTTTTAGAAAATGAATATTTAGAATTGCATTTGCATATAATTTAAAAAATACTCATTTTTTTAAAAAAAGAAGGCATCATGAGATGGAGTGCCTTATATGATTACAATGAGACCAGGTCACTGGATCATAGAGTATGTGAAATGGAGTAAAGTGTAAGAAGCCTGAAAAGGGAAGAAAGGAGCTATTCTTTGTTACCTTTTGCCCTTGGCAAGAAGGACTCCTCTTCCTATGAGACAGGAATGAAAGAATAAAGATTGAGATTGGAGGAAAGCAGTTGACTGATGTTAGATGGAAATGATGGGGAAAGAAGAATCTCAGTAAAATATGAGGTAAGATTCTAATCTGGGAGAGTGAGGAGCCATGGGAGTTTAAAAGCTTAATTTTGTCAAGTTTTCAAAAGTGAAAGACATCTCAATGGGCTAGAACTATGAGTCAAAACCAATATTCTATTCAATTCAACACTTATTCATTCTCTCTACTATGTTCCAGGTACTATATAAGACTATGAGGACATTATCAAAAATGAAACAGTACAGCCTATTTATTCTCTACTAGTATTCCAACAAAGGCCTAGGAAGCATACCAGATTGATTCCTGATGTATAAATGCAAGGAAAGCTCACAATGATTAATTTTTCCAGTCCAGAGTAGCATAGGGAGACAGACAGAGGGAGGGTGTAAATACATTTCACTCAAGATGGAAACATGAGGGAATATGGAAGCAGAGGAAAAAATAAGGAGGGTAAATTCTGAGAGGGATTAGCCATAAGTAAAGCTAATTATAATATCATAGGATGAATTGTGAAGGGAGGTTTAAAAGGAAAGAAAGAATTTGGGATTTGGCTCTGGGATCTAGGTAAGAGAGAAAGAGGTAGGTCAGGGAGCACAAATAGGTTGCATCAAGCATAGATTATTGACTGCAAGTATACTCCTCATTCATTACCTTCTTATTTTTAAAGAGGTGGGAACCAAAGAGATGGGGGAAACATAAGATAATAGAATGAAGGGAAATTCACAATTAATGAATATATCTGTGAATGTGAATGGTATAAACTCAAGCATAAAACATAAGAAGATGACAAAATGGATGAAAAAGTGGAATACAACATGTTGTTTAAAGGAAATATACTTGAAAAATAAATGCTCACACAGGGTTAGAATAAGAAAATCTATCATGCTTCAGCTAAAGAAAAAGGCATTGGAGGCAGGAGATCACAACTACAATAGTTTCCCACATTCACATACACACACACACACACACATACACACACACAAAAGGACAGAATATGAAGAGGAAAAATATAAAACAAAAATGGGAAAGTGCCTGAGAGACATACTATGGAGAACTATAAATGCCCAACTAATAATTGTATATTTTAACCTACAAGCAATGGAGTTTTATCATTGAGAGTTTGGGTAGTGGAATGATGAACACATTCTATGCTCTAGGAACATCAATTTGGCAGCAGTATGGAGGCTACGTTAGAGTGAGGAGGGGAGCCTTGAAACAGGGATATAAGTTAAGGGGCTATTGCAATAGTCCATGTGAGAAGTGATGAGAATTTGAATTATGATAGAGGTAGTGTTTGTATAGAGAAAAGAAGGATGCAAGTGATGTTAGAGAGGTAGAATTGAGAAGATATGATAACTGATTGGCTAGGGGAAGCAATATGAAAGAGTGGAAGAGTCAAGGATTTGGATAAATCCAAGTTTTTAAGTTTTTTTAAACTTTCATGACCACAAGAATGAGAAAGCCCTCAATAGAAATAAAGCAGTTTGGAGGAGGGAAGGTTTGAGGAAACAAAATATATTCAACTTTGGACATCATAAATTTCAGATGACTACTTGCCATCTTCAGGGAGAGGTCTGGAAAGCAATTGGTAATAATGTTCAGGAAATAGGTTGGCTTTGGAATGCAGAAATTTGGGAGGAATCTGTATAAAGGTAATTAAACCAGAAAACTGATAAAATTACAAAGGGACAAAATTTAGATTGAAAAGAGAAGAGGTCTGAGAATAAAATTTTGAGTAATGTCCAAATGCGAGAGGCAAGAAAAGTGCAACCCAACCAAAAAGAACAAGAAAGGATGGTAAAACGAGTAGAAAAAGAAACATGAGAGAACAATATCATAGAAGCTGAGGGAAGAGAGAATGTCTAGAAAGAGAAGATAGTCTACAATGTCAAAAGCTGTAGAAAGCAGGATGAGGTAAGAGGAAAAAAAGACCATTAGATTTAGCATTTAAGAGTAAGATCAGAAACTAGATTAACAGATTGTAAACTGAGTGGAGGTGAGGAAATAGAGATGACGACAGTAAACAACCCTTTCTAGAAGGGAAATAAAAGCAAACACTTGCACTTATTTTTTTTGGAGGGGAGTTGGGGGTTAAGTGGCTTTTCCAGGGTTACACATCTAGTAGTTCTCTGAGGATGGATTTGAACTGAGATCCTCCTGACTTCAAGGCTGCTGCTCTATCCACAATGCCACCTAGCTGTCCTAAACTTCTGCATTTATATTAAAAAAGCAAACTGTCCAAGTCCAGGATTGAGGGACCTAACAGTTTGTATGAGAAACAATATGACTGTCTTAATCTATCACAAACTCAAGATAAGTCAAAAACACAGTACAGTTGTGGAATAAGTTGATGCAATCTTAAGCTACATTAAGAGAAGTATAATGCCCAAACCAAGTGAGGTTCTCCTAGTGAAAATACATGAGAAGAATTATGTTTAGTTGTGGGTACCACACTTTAAGAGGAACAATGATAAACTAGAGTGTATCCACAGGAGGTTGACCAAGAGGCAAGGTATTTAGAAACCACATATAAAGGATAGTTAAGGTAAGTGTAGAGAAAAGAACATTTGGAGATGAGCAAGGTAGATTTCATCAAATATTTTCAGGGCTACCATGTGGAAACAAACTGCTGTATTCATATTTCTCTGGAGGACAGAACTAAAATCATTAGGTAGAAACTGTAAAGAAACAGATTTTGACTCAATAAAAGGAAGATTTTTTTTTAACATTTTTTGTTGTCCAGAAATAAAAACAGGCTGCTTTGCAAAATAGTTGACTTCCTATCACTAAAACTTTTTATGAAGACATAAAATGAATTTCTGTTATGAGTTGGAGGTTGACCCAAATGTCATCTAAAGTCCCTTCTAATTCTAAAATTCTAAGGATATGTGATTCTAAATCAAGCATTAATCTCACTAAACCAGTGATATGTTGAAACCTGACTTTTCTGCCTTGCATAAATTAAGGTTTTATCAATTTGGCTGAGAGATAGCAAAATGGGGAAAATATGCAGAAAAGGATCCTTAATGCTAACCATGTAAGACATGGATGAATTCTTCTTTGAATGACAGACAGAGGTTTCCTCACATTAACTACCAAAGCTAGATTAAAAATAATAGGATTACCACCGAGATTCCAAAATAGCCCAAATATGTCTAGAACATGGTTAAGCCCAGAAAATATATGAACATAATGATTATCTTCCAAATTCCATATGTTCATGTGACAAAAAAATCTAAGCAGCCCAAGGAAAGCAATATCTCCACTGTATTATAGTACCCATTATAAATATATGTACAATTTGCATTTTGTTTTGCTTTCTCAGATGCAGCTGCACTTGGGGGAAAAAAATAACCAATGTGCATCTCACCCTGAAGGATTCCCCACTGTGCCCCTGAGAAAACTCTATGGTACATTTATGACATGTCTTAATTGGTAACTAAATGTGATAGATAGATATAGATAGATAGATAGATAGATACATCTCTAAAGTGAAGGTCCTGAGAGCTATTTTCTCATTCTCCTGCCAATAACCAATTGCTGACTTCTTTCCAAAAACTTACACTCCTCCCTTCACTCGTTATTACCCACTCTTCCACCTTCTACATTTGACTTCTCAGTGTCTCAGCTGGACATTGGTTCGGACTTAACCATGCACAGCAACAACGTGTGGACAAATTCCCACCTCCACCACCAGCACCACCATCACCATCACCATCCTTGTTCTAATGGATATTTTCCTTATTTTTATTTAAATATGTTTATTTTATTTATTACAATCAAAAAACATTTTTTGCTGTCACTAAAGTACTATGTAACAGTTACTATTCTGGCCCTCATTTTCTTTTTCATTTTTACACTTTCAGTTTTATTGATGTGCTTTATTATTACATTACAAACATTTATAGATTGCTCCCACTTCATGAGAGATCTCTTTCAGCAAAATAAAACAAGTAAGTAAAACTAATAATAAAGTGTGCTCATCTGAAAGTACATACAGCATTTCATATCTGTAGCACCCTCACCTCTACTTTGTAAATTAAAAGAAATCTATTTTCTCCCCTTCCTCCCTTCCACTCAGTTAAAAAGAAAAAAAGATTCTGACTAGGCAAATATACATAGTCAGACAAAACAAATTCCCCCAATGATTACATACCCACACAAAAAAAAGTTTCATTCTGCACTCTAAATATATCACCTCTCTGTAAGGGATAATATGTTTCATAATTGATCTTTAAGAATTAAAATAATCATAGTATTGATCAAATTTCTTAAAACTTACAAATTTGTTTCTTTTTATATGTTGTCATATAAATTATTCTTTTGGTTACTCTTATTTTACTCTTTATTCATTTTTTAAAAAACTCAAAATTGTTCATTTTTATAATATCGATTTTATAATACAGTTTCTGTTCACTCTGTTTTTTTGAAATCATCTATCTCTTCGTTTGTTACAGGAAAATAGTACTCTACCACATTCATATATCACAATTTATTCAGTCCTTTTTCAATTGTCAGACATCCTCTTAGTTTCTAATGTTTTGCCACTGGAAAAACAGAACTACTGTGTTTTCTCAATTTTACATAAATGACCTATTCTTTCTTTGATCTCTTTTGGGTATAAATCTAGCTGAGTCAAAGGGCTCAGACTGTCTAGTAACTAATTCCAAATCACTTTCCAAGTGTTAAGAAGTTACGGACTAAAGGTGCAAAATGAAACTTCCATTTCTGGGCATGATAATTACATGAATTTATTATGCTTAATTATGCATAGTTATAAATTTCAATGGTTTGTTTTTCTTTCTTTAGAAGGTGAGGGAAAGAAAATTAATGCATGTTAATTTTTTTTAAGTTACTAAAGAAACCAATCATTCTCTGTAGAAAGAGCATTGCATAAAT
Organism: Potorous gilbertii; assembly: GCA_028658325.1. NCBI lineage: Eukaryota > Metazoa > Chordata > Mammalia > Diprotodontia > Potoroidae > Potorous > Potorous gilbertii. The sequence continues at coordinate 11,696 of JAQQSK010005437.1, forward strand.
GTGCCTATGGGAGAAGCAAGAGGAGTGGGCACCACTCCCAACTGTGTGGGGTCTTGTGGAAGATCTGGTGACTTGGAGAGGATAAATTATATCCAGGGTAAATTCCATGGATTGGAAAGGGAAAGTTACATTGCCAGAATTCTCAGGAGCCTTCTCTGATTGTGGGCATATCTCCATGTCTCTCCTGGGAAACAAAGCCATGGGGCGGTAGCTAGGGAAACCTTGTATTTCTGTTTCCACTATCTATTTACCCTACTTCCCCAGGGGTCTTGTGTGCTGTGGGTATCGTTAGAACTTCTCTGTTTGAGAGTGTCACCCTTCTGATATTAGGTGAATATATGATGAGGAGGACTTTCTAAGGCAACTTAAAACTGCATCTTAGATATAGCACCTGCTGAGTCTCTGCCCTCTCAGTATCATGGGTTTGAAAAGCCCGTACATAACACGCTGTGTCTCCAACCACCATCCTGAAATACTGTCTTCCCTCAAGTCTTTTCCTTTTAAGCTAACATTGACCCTAGAACTGTGCTACACTATAATACACACTTAACACCTGGAAATACTACAAATATACTATCTACTATAAATAGTTAGGTTTCTGCTTTAATTTATTCCTGTGTGATTGACTGTGCTGTGTAAGTTACACAAATGGAAAAAAAGAGAAACATTTTAAAGCACGTAAAATAGCAAATAAATGGAAATATGATGATGTTGGCTATTTTACAATGAAAGAGACTGACTTGTTTAATTTTTAAAGCATTTGTTAAGTAACTAACTGTACAGAACAATGCACTAGTCATGGTGGGAGACTGGGGAGAGAAATAAAAAAGAAGGAAATAAGCATTTATTAAGCACTTAATATATGCCAGGCATTATGCTAAGCCTTGGGGACACTAATAAAAGCAAAAAGTCCATGCACTCAAAGAGTTTAAATTCTGTTGGAGGAAGGTGACCCACAAAAGGGAGATGAAAAGCTGTGGGTGGGAAAAAGAGGGGGAATGAAAGGTACTAGGCATGTAGGAATGCTATTCAAGTCTAGAAAATCAGCAATAGGACTGGGAGTGGAATGAAGGCAGACCAACCTGGGCCCGTCCATGAAGTAGATTCTCTAGGAAGAACTTACCAATGGAGAAGAAGAAAAGTCTTACAGATATTCTAGTTTGAGAAAGCCTCAAGGTGGTTGGATGTTCTAGGGTGAAGAGGTCCCAGGTGCTGAGGGGTGTTCCAGGAGATGATAGCATGGTTTTGAAGTTCAGAAGTCAGAAACAAGTCCAGGAGGGGACAAATAAGCACTGTTCCTGCTCTTTTGGAATTTACTAACTTGTAGAAGGAGACATAGCATACAAACAACTATAATACAAAATAATAAAAATTTGAGTGGGAGTAATACCTTAAGAAATATTTAGGATTGGAATTTTATACTTCTTCACTGCATCACATATCAATGAACACCTAAGATATTTTCTGATGCTATAGATTTGGAAAGATACTAAAGGGGTTTGCCTTTTCCTTCTCCATTTCATTTTGCCAGCAAGGATCTGAGGCAAACAGAGTTAAGTGACTTGCCCAGGGTCACACAGCTAGTAAGCTTCTGACACCAGATTTTAATTCTTCCTGGCTCCAGGCCTGGCACTCTATCCACTTCACTATCTGAAAGGTAATTCTGATGTTAGCACCTCAGCTGAAAATAGTAGCATGGTAGAAAGTTAAAAAGAGCAGGTTTAACCATGCACCATCAGGCCTATATCCCAAAGAAAGAAAGAAAAGCACCTACGTCCTTCCATACAAATATTTTTGTGGCAGCTCTTTTTGCAATGACAAGGAACTGGAAACCAAGAGGGTTCCTATCAATTGGAAAATGGATAAAGAAGTTACAGATATGAAAGTAAAGGCAACATATTGTACAATTGGAAATGACAAAGAGGGATAATTTCAGAGAAAACTGGAAAGACAAATGAACGAATGCAGAATCAAGTGAGCAAAACCAGGAGAAAAATGTATACAATAATAGCAACATAAAGACAAATGTTGAAAAATTTAAGAACTCTGATCAATGTGCTTCCAGAGGTCCAGGGATGAAGCATGTTACCTACCTCTTGACAGAGAAGTTATGGACTCAAGATGCAAAATGAAACTTATATTTCTGGGTATGATAATTACATGAATTTATTATGCTTAATTATGCATAGTTATAAATTTCAATGGTTTGTTTTTCTTTAGCAGGATGAGAGAAAGAAAATTTACGCTTGTTCATTTTTTTAAGTTACAAAAAGAAAAAAATAAACACAGACAAAAATAATTGTGTAAGTAATAATTGATCATTGTTGGGTCAAGCCAATATAATAAAAATTATAGCACCACCTAAATTTATTTATTTATTCCATTCCATAGCAATAAAAACCAACCATTACCTTACAGAGCTAGAGAAAGTAATAACTAAATTCACCTGGAGGAACAAAAGGTCAAGAATTTCAAAGGAAAAAGAAATGAAAAGGGGAGACTAAGAGAACCAGATCTTGAACTACCAAGCTGTAATCATAAAAGCTATTTGGCAGGGGTTTAAAAAAATAGAATGTATATGTAGAGCATATATCAGATTGCACACTCTCTTGGGAAGGGGGGAAGGGGAGAGAGGGGAAGAAAAGTAGAACTCAAAAGCTTGTGGAACTGAATGTTGTAAACGAAAAATAAATAAATACTTCTTGAAAAAACTAGAAAAGTTTATCAGTGGAACAGATGAGGTACACAAAGATCCAGAAACAAACATGAACATAGTAGCAATGGCCTCCAGGTGTTGGTTAAGCTACAGACTCACAACTAGGCACAACCTGTGGGTAAAAATGGAAACCAGTCCATCAGAAATTGGGTTTAGACTCATCTACAAATAATAATACAAGAAAGCACTAAAAAAAGGGCTTAGACACAAATTACTGCAAAATGTCAAAGAAAGGAAAAATCACTTCTGACCAGAAATTGAAAGCATTCTGCATTATTTTAAGAACCCTTGCTATGTTATTAAAACAAAGGGCATGATGACAGCCAACATAAAGAAAAAAGGGAAATTTTAAAATAGCAAGGATGTGGACTCAGTGATAATTTGTTTTGGATGTCAGAATTCACTCACTCTTTAAAATCTAAAGAATTTGCATAAACAAGCAACACCTTTAAAAATAATTATGGATGATTTATCTTTAAACTTGGTCTGAAATCTGA
>JAQQSK010005438.1:0-14908 GCA_028658325.1 Potorous gilbertii
TGATGGTAAGCATTCTTCTTCCTCATCAGAAAGGAAAGGAGGAAACATCTGTTCACCAAGAAAATAACCTTCTATGGTCTTATTTTTTTTCCCCTTTTCTGGGCATTTTTCCAGCCAGTTACGTGACTTCTGAGATTCCTCTCCACCCCTGCCTGTATCTGTCCAGCTAGTGTTTGGGGTCTGAGATTCAAATGCTGCTCCCCAGCCTCAGGGCTTTCAGTGGTGGGCCAGCTGCTATTCAATGTGGGCTTAAGTTCTAGTGCTCAGGTGGGGGCAGGGCTGCCTCCCAGGATCAGTTCCCTCAGGGGGTTTATGCGGAGACCTTCAGTAATGGAGCTCCTGCCAAGCTCCTACCTGCTCCTGGAGCCTCTGGCCACCACTGCCTCTGCTGCTGCCTCCTAAGGGGCCCTGAGTTATGGAGCCACCCCACTCCCCTCTCAGCCAGCCAGGAAGTCTCTCTCAGTGACCTGTGCACCTGTGGGTGGAGGGACCTTCGTGGCCACCACAGACTTCATCCCTGAAGCCTGCTCAGATCTGCTTCTTTTGGTGCCATGGGCCAGGGAAGGGCTGGGCTCCATTCCCATTCAGTGCGCGACAGACCTTTATGGTCAGTTTTTCAGGGCTCTCTGGAATGGAAATATCCTTCACTCCATTCCTGAGCGGCTTCCAGTGCTCCAGAATTTGTTGGGAGTTCTTTTTACAGGAAATCCATGGGCTGTGGGTTCGATGCTGGTATATGTGAATCTTTCTACTCTGCCATCTTGGCTCCTCCTCCTTCACGATCTTTCACAATACTTTTTGGCTTCTTTCAGATATATTCTATGTCAGAGTGATTATCAATAGTAACTCTTCCAAACTGGCATTTTCAACTCACAATATAATGCTTTTAAAAAATCCTACTGGCCCTAAATGACCTAACAATTCCAATTTCTTCTTGCTTTCTTGGAACTCATAATTCTGCCATCTGTCACATAAGTTTGTAGTATAGGTGTGTGGATCAGGAAAGAATGAAAACTGAAAGCTACTTTAAAAAATCTCCCCAATGAGTCTAGAGATTTTCCCTATCTATCGTTGTGTTGATTATAATCAGCAGGGGACCTTGAAGGCAGTTCTTTCATTTGCACTTTGGAGAACAGAAACCTGAACATAGAGATAGTCTCACCTTGTGTGAATAAGTTCAGAGTGAGGATTATGAAGATGAGTTGGAATGTCTTGTCATATGATATTTAATCACCTCAAAGTCTACTGACCCTAAGAAAAATTGTGAAGTAGACCCTTTCTGTTGAGTACTCCCTGCCCTATCTATTGCACCCTTCCTTGTAATGTCCAGTGCTTTCATGGTGCCTTGTTCTCTCAGCTGATGGAAATTTTTTCAAGAATTTCCATCTATACAATTTTTTTCTTTAAAAAAGAACTTTTGGTATGTACAAGTGAGGCCTTGAAAGTGAAACCTTTCTTGAGAAAGTAAGGAATGTATCCCTGTCTTCAGTTCCTCCACCTGGATGAGTCAGAGTGAGTTCACTGTTTGTGCACTGATTGAGAATTTGACTTATTTATGGTTTGGTCTGCTCTCTTTGAGGTGAATGAACAGGCCATTGAAAAGCTCTGTAACTGGTACATAATTCAGCAGCTCATTCCTTTTCCATTTGTGGAGTTATTGTCTATTTAGAATGGCCTTAGGATTTGAGCTATATTTTTAAAAAATAATAACACTTTGAAAATTTAATAATAACTAATACAAAAGTCTAGCATTACACAGATTGTATCACATTGCTGTTCAAAAGGAATTATATTTCATAGAAGGGGAAAAAAGCTACTTAATGGAATCTTTTGTCATCTGAAACAATATTTTGTATACCTGCTAAGTAATTCTTCTTCTCCCTCTAAAATGAATGCCCAGGAACTTGTATAATTTATTTTCTTCCCAGAACCAATTGTGTTTAATTTTCTCTGGATTCTTTATACTCCAAAAAGTGATCATATTTAAAATAAAAATAATTCCTCTGAAATCTGTGTGGCAAATTTGGAAAACCCAGAAGCATAGAGTAGATAAAACTCACTCTTTCAAAATAGTTTCTCATATACATAAAATTTGACCTGAAACTGTACTCCTCTGTACTCAGTTATGCATTTTGTCCTTGTCCTGAGAGTGCAAATACCTAGTAATGTAATGTCCATATTCAAGTTTCTATCTCATCCCTTATTCCAGAAAATTATATACACCCTTCAAATTTGCAAATCCCTATTCCTATCCCTATCCTATTTCCATACGAACCCCTGTACATGAATCCATTCTGACAGTTGGTATCTCCTTCAGGACATCTTCTCCCTCCCTCTGCCCAGTTATTAATGTCTTCCCCTGCAAAGTTACCTCGTGGTTGCTTTGTATGTCTTGTATACAATGGAATGCATCCCCAGTAGAGTATAATAAGCTCATTGAAGGCAGGAGCTGCTTTATTTTTGAAAGAATCCCCAGAGCCCAGTACAGCACAGTGCCTGACACATAGTAGGTACTTGATGTTAATTTAATAGATTGTACCCCCCCACACCCAGGCTCATAAAATTGACTCTGCCAGTATTCAGGACGAATTTACTTTGATTCCCTGGATTTGAAAAGGCATCTTGGTACATTGCTGGTAATTAATACTAATTATTATAGTATTCATTATTGTTTTAAAATAAATTTTTATTGATATCTTTTGGGCTTTTTATATCACCAGCTTTTCTCTAGTGTTCTTTGCACTCCCTTTTCTCAAAGAACCATCTCCTGTAACTAATAATATTTTAAAGAAAAGAAGCAAAAGAATCGGTAATGCTGATCATTGAAAAAGTTTGCAAATATGTGCAATGTACCAAAGCAGTACAAAGACACATCTTCTTATATCTCTTCTTTGGAATCTTGCTTCTTCATAATTTTGTAACCCTTCTGATTGCCTTATGGTTGTTCTTTCCATTTACATTGTTGTCATCCTTGCTAATTCTCTGGATTTAAGGTATAAACTTGGAACTGTTCTGATTTGCATGTTTGTTCAGAATCTTTTCAGTTTTATGTAACCAGAGTTATGTATTTTGTATTTTGCAATTGCTTTATCCCTAGTTGGATGAAAAGGTATCTCCATAAAATGACTAAAATATTCATTTCCTTTGACAAAACTAGTCTTTTACTATCTTTGCACTCCAATGGTAAAGAGTTCCCATATTAACAAAATATTTATAGCAATACTTTTCTGATAGGAAAGAATTGGAAACAAAATGGATGCCCATCATTTGAGGAATGGCTAGACAAATTGTGGTATATAAATGTAATGGAATATTACTTTGTTGTTATCAGTGATGAATATGATGAATACAGAGAAGTGTGGAAAGATTTATATGAAGTGATGCAGAATGAAGTAAGCGCAATCAAGAAAAGAACATACAAAATGGCAACTGCAATATAAATGGAAAGATCAACCAAAAATAATCAAAAGTGACTATCACAATTAAAAAAAATTAAGAATGATTCCAAAGATGAGATATGAAAAGACATCCTCTCCCCTGATTTTGGAGAGGTATGCGTGTCACTGGTATAGTGCATTGCACAGGATTTCAAACTTTGTCAGTGTGTTGAGAATTTTTACTGATTTCTTTTCTATTTCTTTAAAATATTTTTGGTTTGGAATATCTCTGCATAAAGGGGGAAAGAGAGATACTGGGGAAATTTTTGTGATAGAAAAAAGAATTTGTAAAAAGGATGCATCTATACTTGTAGCTATTAAGGTTAAATAATCTAGTGTTCTTCCATTTTTATGGCAAGATCTTTAATATTAAGGTTACATATTGAAAATATATTGTAAAATATCATATAAAGTGTTCTAAGTCTTATTTTTAGCACACTCGTTTCCAGTTTTCCCTAAACTTTTATTTTGTAATCAGAAATGTCTTTCCTATGTGTATATTTTGTTGGTTTATCTAATACTGGATTATTGATTTCCATTGCTTCTGATGCTCCTTTATCTGGTCTGTTCCTTTAGTCTACCATTTTATTATTGTTAACCAATACCAGGTGCTTTTGATGACTGCCACATTTTAATATAGTTAGAGGTCTAGAAGTACTATTTCCCCTTTATCCCCACTTCTTTTCTCCATTTTCCCAGATAGTCTATGTATTTTATTTCTTCAAATGAATTTTGTAGTTATTTTATAGGGTTCTGTAAAGTATTCATTTGACAATTTGGTATAATATTGAAACTATAAATGAACTCTGCTAGTATTGTTATTTTATTTTGAATGAATGAAGCATTTGTTAATCACTTACTTTATGCAAAGGACTGTGCTAAACACTGAGGATACAAATAGAAAAACAAGACAGTTCCTGCTCTTAAAGAGCTTACATTTTAATGGTGAAGATAGCAAATATGCAAAGTTTCAGCTGCAAGTCATTTGAAAGATCCCATGATCCTTAGGGTGCAGCAGCAAAGCTGATGGCAGTGTCCTCTTCTTTAATGTTATTTCCACTGATGAAATCATGTCAGTTTCTGATGTTGAACTATTTGATAGTGCCAAAGACTTTGATGATAAGAGCTTTCTTTTCTGGATCTTCAATAGATGTGCTTGTAGCTCCTATAGGAGTAATTTCAGTGTGATGTTGAGGACTAGAGATATTTGGACTGGGATTAATACTATCCCAGATGCTCTTGGGTTCAAGATCCTGGGCTGTTTCCATTGGGAACACAGAGAAGGTGATAGTCACAGTGGTGTTGGTGGTATGTCCTGTCTGCTTCATGCTGTGTCTTGTCTCTCTGTCATGCAGGGTACCTTATTGCTTCAGTTAGTTTGGACTTTCCTGTCCCTTGAGTGGAATTTGGTTTGTAGATGATAGAGATGACCGGCCTCTTCTGTGGAGCAGCCACATCAAATGGAGGCTATGAGGGCCAAACTAGAAGCATAGTCTTGAAGAAGGGGCAGGACAGGGGAAATTCTGCTGCTCTCGGAGCTTATGTACCCATTTTCCTCTTGGCACTTGGTCAGCAGTTGTTGCTAGTGGTGATGAGGAATGTGATTCTGTTCTCCACAATAATTTCTTCCCTTAGTGATGGCAGCAAAGGCTGAATTGGAAACCAGTGGTTTAGAGGCCATTACTATGAACAAAGCTCTTGGGCTCAGAGTCGTGAAGTATCTCTGCTAAGGTCATGGAGGAAATTGTAGCTAAAATGGTGTTGGTGATGGTAGTCCAACTTGCCTGGCAATGCTGCTTCCTGCCTCTCCCTCAAGGATTCCTACTGTCTCAGGTAGTCTGGCTTATCTAGCCTGTGAGTGTATATCAGTAAGCACTCCAATGTACGCAGGGGACCTGCTGTCACAGGTTCTTTGATCTACTTTTCTGAAAGGAAAGGCAATTTTTGAGGGATTAACAAGCACTATAATCAAGCACATGTCTTATTCACTTAGTTCAAGGGAAAAAGTCAGCACCCTAAACTTCAGAGAATACAGAGAAATCAAAAATCAACACAGCATTTCCAAACTGTCTGACATGAGCAATGTATATATCGTAAATCAACAGACAGGTCTAACTGTCTGACCATGGTTACCAGAGAGGGAAACACCAGCATCTGGGTTTTCAAAGCCAGGGGGCTGCTAAATGGCTCCCCAGAGTCTCATCTGGCACACAAACTTTCTTCTTAAAACTAAGCCCCAAAGTAAAACCTCACCCTCAGAGTATTTATACCATTTTTAGAGCCAGAAGGCATCCCAACGCTTGAGAACCAGTGCCTCATTAACAAAAGCTGTGGGCCTTCCTTCAGATCTTCTCTAATCAAATTCCCTTTAATGGGCAGGCCCATTAATAGCTGGGGAAGATCTTTAACCATATTAACAGTACAAATACATATACTGTTTCTAGTTAAAGGAACTCTTATTTTTGTACTTCATTCCTCGTAAAAGACTCTTGGTTGATAAAGGCAAGATTCAATCAGAGGCACTTGATTACACTAAAACAAAAACAACAAAAGATCCTATTTTCCTTGCCCTTAAAGGGTAGCAGTTGATGATGATGATAGGCTTCTTTCAGAGTTGCTAGCCATGAGCGCTGAATGTTCCTCCAGCTATTTAAGTGGGTTTTTTTAAAATTTCTGTTAGGAGCACTCTGTAATCAAATCTATATGAATATTTTTTGTACCTTGATAGATTGATCCACAACTACTTTTTTACATTTTGTAGTTACTTGAAATAGGATTTCCCCTTCTATTATTGCCTTTTAGGTTTTGTTATTCTTATCATTATAATATAATAGCTATTTTTATTACAAATTCTGTTGAATTTTTAGTGTTTTTCTTTGTAGACAGTGACATTACTGAAACTTTGTCTGTTAATATCTTTGCCGTTGCCCAAGAATTTTCTAAGTAACCCATCCTATCATGAGCAAATGGCGATAGTTTTATCGCTTCTTTATTTATCTTTTCACCTTTGATTTTTATACCTACTGTAAATCCATCTTGGTCATAACAAATGGTATATGGAATGTATTGCTTTAATTTGATTTATAAGATTTGATTTAGCATTTTTGAATAGATAATCATTGGTGATATTGGTCTACAATTCTATGTTTTGTCAATCCCTGTTTTAGGTATTAGGACTGTATTTTTCTCATGAAAGCAATCTGAAAGAGTACTTTCTGAATTTTTAGAAGGATTCTGTGTTGTATTGGTATTATTTATTCTTTTAAGGGTTAGATAGAATTCTCCCGTGAATAAATACATCAGGAGCCATTTTTTTCATTTAAGATTGAATTTAAGATCTCTAGTATTCTCTTAGTTTGGGAATTTTATGGTTTTAAATATTATTCTCTGTCTTCTTGTTTCTCACTTTTGTTAGCATTTAAATATGCATACGAGGTTCTGATAATTATTTTCATGTGTTCTCATTTTGTTGAGATTTCATCTTATTCATTTACTATTCTGTTCATTTGATTTCCTGTGCTCTTTGAAATTGGATAAACTAAAGATTTATAAGTTTTATTTTACTTTTCAGAAGGCCAGTTTTGAGTTTTATTTGTCTCCTATTTATAGATTTTTTGATGTCCAATTCACCAATTTCTCTTCTCACTTTTATACTTTTTTCTCTTATTTTATTTATTTGTTGGCTTTCTCATTTTTAAACATAAATATTTCTTTAATTCTCCTCTTCTGTGTTGTTAATGTATGTTTGTTGGGATGTTTGCTTTTCACCTAAGGACTACTTTAAGTCCATCCCAGAAATTTTAGCATTTTTGTTATTATTTTCTTTCTCATATTTATTAATTGTTCCTTGGATTTGCTCTTTGCCTCACTCATTATTTGGAATTTCATTTTTAATTCTTCATTTAGGTCCATGTCTTTTGTTTGTACTCCCTAAATTGTTACTCTTTTTATTGAATAATAGTGTGTAAAGGATATGCTTACTATTTCTACCTTTTTATATTTGTTTACAATGTCTGAGTCCCCTAATACATGATAAATTTCTGTGAAAATTCCATGTGGTGCCAAGAAGTACGTCTATTCTTTAACATTTCCATTTAGAAGTCTTTCAGTTCTCCTTCCTGTAGGCATTTGTGTCCCTGCTTTCAGTCTCTCCCCTCTCTAGTCAGTCCTTCATATTACTGCCAAAATGCTAAGACATAAACCTGACCATGTCACTCACCTGCTCAAAAATCTTTAGTGTTTTCTTATTTCTTTCAAGGTTAAATATAAACTCCTATTTTTGACATTTGAAATTATTAACAATCTGGTTCCATCCTAATTTTCCAGCCTAATCTCCCATTTTTCTCCTTTTTTTCATTCTTTTTTCCAAAACAGTTACACTGGTAGCTATTTTCAGAATCCAGTATTTTATTTTTTGCTTCTGTTTCTACATACAGAGTGTCATCCATGTCTGAAATTCACTCTTTTCTCAATCTCATGCTTGTAAAACCTTATCTTCCTCCAAGATTCATAGTATGTCCTAGGTCCTCTTTGAATCTTTCAATGATCCATTATTCTCTTGTTCTCTGATACCTTCTGACTTCTCTTCCTCATCAAATTATCTTCTCCATTTTCATAGGCACATGTATGTGTACATGTGTGCGTATGTGTTGCATCCTGCCAGTAGCATGTTAACTCTTTGAGGGCAAGGGCAATTCCATTTTTCTCTTCATATTCTTAGAACATATTATAGTTCCTTAAATGTAATAAGTACTGAATATTTGTTGAATTGAACTGAGCCAGTAGTCCCATTGTGATCTGAAAAGTAAGAAAAATCTTGCAAAGAAATCTCTCAGTCCTCTATAGTGCCTTCTAGCTGCTTTAAAGCATTGTGCTATTTTAAGAAGTAGTGCATTAGGTCAATGAGATAGTATATTAACAAAGATTAGTTCATCTGGTTCATTTTTGGTCATCCTTTTTCACATACTTCAGAGTTAGGCCCTGAGGAAATAAGGGGAGTGTTGATGAAGGATTTAGAAAGAGATTCAGAGCTTGGGCCAGGTGGTGTTTCTCCATGTAGCCTGTTGGCAGAAGGAAGGGACCAGGAGGTCCCTGATAACAACTTTGTCCATTTCCCACTTTGGCAATGAGCTGTGACTGCTGCAGTTTGTGTTCTTTGAGGTGTGTAGAATTCTTTAGTCTGCAGGATCACATTTGAAATCCATGCTATACAGCTGGAGTATCACGCTTGAATGTATTTAATCTTGAAGAATTAGAGTGTTTTCTTTTAGATTTGAAGGAACCAGATGGCTTTCCATCTTGTGCTTCCCTTTCTGCTCAGGGAGAAAGACTTTCTGACCTAATCTGTGTTTTCCATTTCTAATGCCCCCATGAGTTAGGCTTCAGTTAAAATAGTTAAAGGATGAAATATCAGCTTCAGTTTTTATTTTCTTTGCTTTCTCACCATAATGTCCCTTGAAATGTACTTTTAGTATGTTAATTATCATTAAGATAACCAGCTAGGTGTTAAAAATTAGAGCAGTGTGGAATGAAAAATCCTCATGTATGATTATGTAGAATATATTTATAATTCAGTCATCAATATCCAAGTAATGAGGTGTTATTGAGCAAAACTAAATATTTTTTTTCTCCGTTTCAGGTCTCATTTTGCTTCCTTCCTTTTAGTGCAAAGCATCATTTGGTTCTGATTTAGTTCTAATAAGAGTTAGATTATGCCCACATAAGCACTGTTCCTAGACACGCCAAGGCTTTAAATGTTGGAATACTAGAAAATAGCAGCTGCTTGTGGGGAGACTGTCATATAATGCTGGGTTACTTGAATTTCTTTCTTTAAGGACATAGAAAAGAAAATCTTTCTCCTTTTCTCATCCAGCCTTTTCAGTTTTCTGACTTTTCAATGAATTGTACAAAGATACCAGAGGTATATTTATCAAATTTGTATAGGAGAAAGCGGTAACAGAATTGGCATACCCGGAGATTTCAACAGACTGGGGTTGATGAACCAGAACTAACGAGAGGATATTTAATAGGGATAAAATTAAAGTCTTACACATAAGTATAAAAATCAAGAGCTGAGGGGTTTTAATAAGTTGCAAACTCCATGTAAATGAGCACTGTGTTGTGGTGGGGAAGAAAGCTAATCTAAGCTTGGGTTAAACTGCTAAAAATAGTATATAAAACCAGGAAGGTAATAACGACTGGGCTCTGACAATGATTAGATTTCATTTGCAATATTTTTACTTGACATTAGTTAAATTAGAATTCAAACTCTCTATGCTCTAGAAAGTTGCCTATTCCTATGCTTGTGTTGTGTTTTATTTTGTTTTGTTTTCCCTTTGCAGAATAAATTAATTTTTGCTAGATACCAAACTCTAAGTAACTAGAGAATGGGGAAAGGTGATGCTTCCACACTTGGGCTAGGTTAGCTAGAATAATAATAGTCCTAGAGTCCAGGTGAGGTGGTGAGTGCCCAACGAATCCAATGAACTTGTAGTAGATAGCAACTGATGTCTTCTTACTGGGAATTTCTTTTCTAAAAGTAATATAATTAGACTTATGGTAGCTAAATAGTTCAGTGGATAGAAAGATCTGAGTTCAAATTCAGCCCAAGATACTCACTAGCTGTATGGTTCTGGGAAGGGGACTTCACTTCTGTCTACCTCAGTTACCTCATTTATAAAATGAGGATAACAAGAGCAACTATTTCCCAAGGTGATTGTGAGGAATAAGATATTTGTAAGGTGATTTGTTGACCTTGAAGTGCCATAAAAATGTGTTGTCATGATGGTGATGATGTTAATGGTGATGGTGATAGTGATTGCATAAGCACGTAAAATAGATTTGAGTTTTATTTCCATAAGGCCATAGAGTGTCTCCTTTTTGTTTTTGAATCCCTAATGATTAGCCCTACACTGTGTTTTTGCACATTGAATGCACTTAATAAATGTTGCATTGCTGAATTGATTGGAGCAAGACTGATGGTGAAAAGATGAGTTAAGAATAGATATGAACAAGACATGTGAACAAGATGGAGGACTAAGCATTTTCTCAAGTCCTTACCCAATATTTTTGTTTTAAGGGAAAAAGATGAAAAATAAAATTTTTTGAAAAGGAATTATGTGGATCATCTAGATGGCACAGTGGATAGGAGTCAGGACTACCTGAGTTCAAATTTAACCTTAGACATTTGACACTTACTACCTGTGTGACCCTGGGCAAGTCACTTAATTCCCTTGTAAAACAAAAAACAAAAAAGCGTTCTGTATCAAAAGCAAAGCAATTACTGTTATGTACATAGGACAAGAATCCTCAAACAAGTTCACAGGCTTATGAATTGGCAAAGGAAAATGTGAATCCACAATAAACTCACTGAACACTCTACCAATAACAATTTCCATAATACAATAGAGGGTAAAAACCAGAATATTAGCTAATTTGGGGGGAATCAACTCATAGATTTTTCTCTTGTTGAAGTCTCTGCCTACATATCTTTTTTGTGTAGTTCTTTTGCATATTCTTGACACCTCATCTTTATCTCTTCTGTTTCTGTTAAGACCCTACAATTTTTGTGTTTTATCACAACCATTTTCGCATGTAACATTCCCTAAATATCTCTAATTTTCTTCAAGAGATCTCTTGTCATTCTCATTCTTTTATTTTGTTCTATTTCTTCGCATTGCACTTTATCTCTCCTTGCTTTCATTTGGGAATATTTTTCCCTTTCTCTTTTTCATTTCCCTTTCCTTCTTTCCTCAGCTATTTCCATGGCCTCATTACATAACCATTTTGCTTTCTTGCTCATCTCTTTCTGTGGAAGGTTTTTTTTCACTGTCTCTTGTACCGTGTTGCAAACTTTTGTCCACAGTTCTTCAGACACTCTGTCTACCATATCTAAACTCTCAAATCTATTCATCAACTTCCGTCGTATTCATATAATGAATGTGACTTTTATTAGTGTTATTTCTTGAAGGACTTTATAAAACTGATCAACTTGGCCTCCCTTCCATCAGTGGTTAGAACATAGTTTTATATTACTGTGATGCTGAATGGATTACCTTAGATTTGAACAGCCATAATTTGATCATTGTTAAGATCATACTGCATTACTGCTTCAATTTCCCTTTTGTTGACTATGAGGGTTATTTCATTTCTTCAAAGGAATTCTTGTCCACAGGAGTGCATGTAGAGATCATCTGAATCAAACTCACCCATGCCCCTCCATTTAAGTTCACTGACATGCAAAATTGTCAACGTTTAATCTTTTCATCTCCTCTTTGACCGCATCCAGCTTTCCTTGTTTTACAGATCTTATATTCCAGGTTCCTATGCAATATTGATCATTGCATCATCAGATTTCCCTTTTGTCACTGAATGCACCCTCAGCTGAGCTTCCTTTCAGTTTTGGTCCAGCCATCCCATTTATACAGTATTTGTTGTCCTCAACTCTTCCCCAGTAGTGTATTAGACACTTTCCTCCCTGATGGAGTCATCTTCCAATGTCATCTATTTTATCATTTTAATACTATTACTAGGTTTTTCTTGGCAAAGAATATTGAAGTAGAGTTGGAGCCAAGATGGTGGAGTAGAAAGACACATATGTGCTAGCTCTTTCCCCACAGCCCATAAAAAACCTGTGAAAAATGACTCTCAACAAATTCTAGAGTAGTAGAAGCCACAGAATGACAGAGTGAAAGAGATTTCCAGCCCAGGGTAACTGGGAAGGCTGACAAGAAAGGTCTATTGCACTGGAGTCAGAGCAGAGTGCAGCCCAGCCTTGACCTCATGGCACTGGAAGGAACAGGAATAGAATAGACCTCAGGGGTGAAATCCCCAGCATCAGCAGTGGTTCTCAGACCTCTAAACCCGCAAGTGCCAAAGGCAGCTCCAGAGGTCAGTGAGAGGGCATTTTCAAAGGACAAGAAGGGAGCAGGATCCTGCCCTAGCCCTGGCCCCAGGTGGAAGCAGCTGGCAGCTACAGCAGTAGCGGCTGAGGCAAACAGCAGCCAGCATCCATTTATGGAGTTCTCAGCCTAAATCCCCTTGCAGAATTGAGCAGCTGATCTGAAACTCAGCCCTGAGCAGGGTCCTGGGGCATGGCTGAACTGAGGCAGTTGTAGAGTGGGAATTCTACTACTCACAGATTCTGGGCAGAAAAGTTTTTGGTTGCTCCCAGACCAGTGCACAGCCCAGGAAAGAAGTAAACTCCTATCCCTTGATTGTGCCACCATGGAGGATCTGAGAACTTACAGGTCCCCAGAGTATATTCTCCTCTTGACAAAGGACTCAAAAGTCAAATAACTGATTGGGAAAATGATGAAAAGGGGGAAAAAATAAAACTATAGAAGGTTACTTTCTTGGTGGCCACCTTCAATCCTTTTGGATGAGGAAGAAAAATACTTACCATCAGAGACCTCCAAAATAAATATGCAATGGTCTCAGCCCATGGAAAAGCTCAAAGAGGATTTTGAAAATCAACTAAGAGAGGTGGAAGAAAAATTGGGAAGAGAAATGAAAGTGATGCAGGAAAAATCATGAAAAATGACTCAACATCTTGCTAAAGGAGACCCAAAAAATGCCTAAGAAAGTAACACCTTCAAAGAAAGGCTAACTCAATTGGCAAAAGAGGTCCAAAAAACCAATGAGAAGAAGAATGATTTAAAAAGCAGAATTAGCCAAATGGAAAAAGAGGTTCAAAAGCTCACTGAAGAAAATAGTTCTCTCAAAATTAGAATGGAGCAGATGGAAGCTAATGACTTTCTGAGAAACCAAGAAATTAAAAATAAAACCAGAAGAATGAAAAAATGGAAGACAATGTGAAATATCTCATTGGAAAAACAACTGACCTGGAAAATAGATCCAGGAGAGATAATTTAAAAATTATGAAATTACCTGAAAGCCATGATCAAAAAAGGAGCCTAGATATCATCTTTCATGAAATTATCAAGGAAAACTGCCCTGATATTCTAGAACCAGAGGGCAAAATAAATATTGCAAGAATCCACAGACCACCTCCTGAAAGAGATCCAAAAGGAGAAACTCCTGGGAATATTGTAGCCAAATTCCTGAGTTCCCAGATCAAGGAGAAAATATTGCAAGCAGCCAGAAAGAAACAATTCACGTATTGTGGAAATACAATCAGGATAACACAAGATCTAACAGCTTCTATGTTAAGGGGTCAAAGAGCTTGGAATATGATATTCCAGAAGTCAGAGGAACTAGAAAAGAATATATTGGAAGAAGAAAGGCAGAAATGGAATGGGGCACACTATCTCTCATAAAAGAGGCAAGAAAAAAACTTGTTCAATGGAGGGGGAAAAGGGGGAAGTGAGAGGGAAAAAGTGAAGCTTATTCTCATCACATTTGGCTTAAGGAGGGAATAATATGAACTCTCAATTTGGTATGAAAATCTAACTTACACTACAGCAAAGTAGGCGACAAGGGGATAAGTGGGGTGGAGGGGAAGATAGAAGGGAGGGCCAATGGGAGGCGGGGCTAATTAGAAGCACACACTTTAGGGGGAGGGACAATGTCAAAAGAGAGAATGGAATAAATGGGGGGCAGGATAGGATGGAGGGAAATATACTTATTCACAAAATGACTATTATGGAAGTCTTTTGCAAAACTACACATATATAGCCTATATTGAATTACTTGCCTTCTCAGTGGGGATGCATGTGGAGGGAGGAAGGGAGAGAAGTTGGAACTCAAAGTTTTAGGAACAAATGTTGAGAATTGTTTTTATATGCAACTCAGAAATAGGAAATACAGGTAATGTGGGATAGAAATCTATCTTGCCCTACAAGGAAAGAGAGAAGATGGGGATAAGGGAAGGTAGGGCTGTGATAGAAGGGAGGACAGATTTGGGGAAGGGGCAATCATAATGCACAGTGCTTTGGGATGGGGAGAGGAGAGATGGGGAGACAATTTGGAACTAAAAATCTTGTGGAAATGAATGTTGAGAACTAAAAATAAATAAATATTTATGACTCACCTGTTAAAAAAATGTGTATTATTTATCCATGGGCAGTACCCTGTTTGAGGAGAATGGAAATTGGAGCTCTCAGGAGCAACTGGCAACAGAAGGAACCCAGTAATGCAATTTCCTGGAATATCAGAAAGGAAATGATCACGGGGAGAGCAGGGGATGGAAATGGAACACACAGTTTGTAACATTGGTGAATTTCTACCATTAGGGAATGATTCCTTTTGTGCTCATTGCTTCCATCTTGAATAGGCATTTATTAAAGTGAGTTGCCAGGGATAAAATGGTGTAAGAGAACAATATTTATAAGTTAATAAAATGGATATTGGTTAGTAGGGGGAACTCAGACTTGGTAATTTAGAAACTTTGATTTATGAGGACCACAAGCTGGCCAAAGAAAGCAACTAGTTTTCTTGGCTTAGAGTCAAGAAGGCATGAGTTAAAATTCAATCAGGACACTAGCTGTGTGACCCTGAGGCAAGTCACCTAA
>JAQQSK010005439.1:0-14908 GCA_028658325.1 Potorous gilbertii
TAAGGGAAGGGAGGGAAGAAAGAAGAGAGGGCAGATTGGTGATATGGGTAATTAGAATGATCAGTGTATTGGGAAGGGGGGAGGGGACAAATGGGGAGAAAATTTTGGAACCCAAAATCTTGTGAAAATGAATGTAAAAAGTTAAATAAATAAATTTATAAAAAATAAAGAAAACATATTTTTGTTAAATGTAAAATTTAATAAAACCATATATACTTTTTGATTCAACCATACCTCTATTAGATCTGTATCACAAAGCAATAAAACTCAAAGGGAAAGAATTATCTGTACAAAAATACTTACAGAACCTCTTTCAGTGGTGGCAAAGAATTAGATATTGAGAGGATTCCCATCACCTGGGGAATGATTGAAAGAAATGACATTTTTTTTGTGATAAGATATTATTTTACTCTAAGAAATGATGAATAGGATTCTCTCAGAGAACTCCAGAAAGGCTTGCATGAACTGATGCAAAGTACAATGAGCAGAAGTAGAAGTTTTTACACAGTAACAGCAATATTTTATACTGATCATCTCTGAATGACAGCTATTCTTAGCAATACAAAAAGTCAAGACAGCATTCAAAGACATGAAAGTGATATCCATCAGAGAATGAATTGATGGAGTGTGAATACAGATTGGAGTATATATTTTAGTTGTTTTCATTATTCTATTTTTGGCGAGTCTAGGTTTTCTTTCACAATCTGACTAATAGTGTAACGTTATTTTTTTATGAATGTACAGGTATAGCCTTGATCAAATTACTTTTTTTCTCAATAAGTGGGGAAGGGAAGTACAACTGAGAGAATTTGGAATTCAAGATTTGAGAAAAAAATGTTTAACTTTAATGTGTTTTGGGAAAATAAAATGCTAAATAAAAATAAAACTTAATTTAAAATGAATAATAGAGATAACGAGGAGGAAATTGTATATCAAAATCTTTTGTACCTCAATTGAAATGAATACATGTTTTAATGTATTTAGAAAATCAAGATTTAAAGACTAAGAAATAAGGAATTTAAGTAATCAAATCACAGAAAAGAGAAATCGAAGTCATCCAATATCCAAAGAATGGAGTTAGGTTAGGGAATAAATTTTATGAAACATTCAAAAAATAGCTCTTTTGAATATTATTTAAATTGTTTTCTAGAACTTTGCAGGTAATATATCTGGCAAACATTTGAAAACCTAGGTATATAAGGGCTTAATTCAAATATATAAAATTATCAGCCATTCCACAAATTATAAATGCTCAAAGACTACGATTAGAAGTTCTCAAAAGGATAAAGTAAATACACGTTTGCTAAAAAGTTGCAAATAACTAATTGCAAGCTAAATATAAATTGAGGTACCTATTTGAATCCACCTCTAATCAAGTAAATTAGTGAAGACAAATAAAAAGAAAGTGATGATTACTGCATGGAATTTGGGAGGACAGGCACAAATAATAATGCCCTGTTGCAACTGTGAATTGCTTCATATATTCTAGAATAAAATTTGAAGCTCTATCTCAAACCTCATTGTCTTTGACTGGGTGGTATTGTTCCTTGGCATATACCCCCCAAAAAGATGAAAAACAAAGAAAAAAATTCCAGCTCATACAAAAATATTTTAATGGAGATATACTACATGCATAGACTGCATCAGATTGCTCAGTTTAAGCAATTTCCTCATTTTAGAGCTTGAAAAATTTGCTTCCAGAAGTATTATGATGTTGTAGAAGTATGCTGCATGAAGATAATGTTGACAAGGCACAAAAAGACATTCCATATTTTTTTTTTGTCAGTAAAATATGTAATGGAGAAGATTGGCTTCTAAAGAAATTTCTTAATGGTCTTTCAGTTTCTGTCTCTTTATTTGTCACTCTATTCTAACTTTATTTGATGTCATATTAGCCCTCAGATTAGGACAAGAATTCATTTTGAACTTGGAGTTTTGATTGGTTGGAAAAGCATAAATTTGAGAGTAGAATATAGACAATATTACATAGGTAGCATAGAAGTAAAGCCCGGAGAAGCAAATCAAATGTTCTCTTGGAGTGATTTTTAGGTTTTAGATGAACAGCTTGAGTCTAAATCCTCAGAGAATGGAGTGGTGTGAAGTATGACTTTGAGATATTAAAGGAAAATATTTTGACTATATTGGTAATAACTGTCTCTTTTTAAACCATACATGGAGTTAAGTGATTAAACAAAAATGGGAGGAACACAGGTAGTAGATCAGTCAGATGTCACATGAAACAAATAACTCATAAGTTGTCCACCCTAGAAGTATAATGGGAATTGTGGTTTTCCTAGCTCTAAGACAAGAGGGTATGTTATATATTAATAACAGCAATTATTTTGTTGTTGGAAAACTGTGGAAGCTAAAGACGTAAACACATTAGGGAATGAATAACTAAATAAATGAATGTACTGGAAATTGCAACACAGGAAAGAATTCAGTTTAGTGTTTCAGAGAAATCTAGGAATAGTTACACAAATTGATGCAGTCAGGTGAGAAGAAAACAATGCAAATTCATTGAAAAAATCTTTGAAAAACCTATGCAAACCACTAACCACTACTCAGGAGGACTAATGATGTATCATGCTTAGTTTCCTCTGAGGTACAAAATTAGAAATTAGATAGGTGAAAGATAGATAAAGGTGAAGTGATTAAGATTACAGAAAAAGTAAAATAGAGGGGTAAGAATTTGAAGAAAATGAATTAAAAAATATCATCAGAAAGTTCAAAGAAAGCACAAAAATGAAAAACTTTGTAACTAATTCCATATTTATGTTTGTATCATATGTATATACATATATATATACATGTACCCACAGAAATGTATATATTTATACCTAAATATAGGCATATACAAATTATTACATCCTAAATATAAATGTGTATACTTAAAATAACCTCTAGGCTATGGTATTTTTTATTTCAGATAACATTCTCTGTTTTGTTGTTTATACAAATGTTTATTGTTTCTTGATATTACAAAATTCATATTAACATTATTATTTAATAGAAAATAAAAGTTACAAAATAAGAGGTTTTTGGTCAGCTGTCATTTAAGTTCTTTCCACTTCTAAAATAACGATCTTATGGAGGTCATGCAGATGATATAAAAATGCAAATTAAAAAAAATTGATGCAATTATACATTTCAAATGAGAGTATATTCCTCTTCAAATATATAATGTATATTTAAGCTTCTGCTATTTTGACTTTGGCACTGAAGGAAAAGTTAAAGGGAGAATTAAGATAATTATATGGAAAATAGAAAATTCTAAAGTATACTTAAGCTGCTGAGGATAAAGAGGGATTTGAGAAAGGATTGTCCAGATTGATCAAATTGACTGCAAAATTCCATAACTTGTTACTTGATTATAACTGTGTGGATATATTAGTGAATTAAATCTACATAGCATGCTAATCTGGATAAAGCAGATGTCAAACATGACTTTTTTTTTTTTTACCACTTTTCCTTTATTTTTCTCAATTTGATATCTCTATTTGATGTCATGCAGAGGAATACAAATTAAAATCTTAAATCAACCCATCAAAAGACATTTATTAAGTACTTATTTGCCAAAAACTATATTGAGAGATTAGAATATAAAGAGCGTTATGAAAAAATCCCTTCTCTCAATGAATGCTGTTTGAATGAAGGATAAAACTAGGTCCATGTAAGATCTATAGAAATTACAAGGAAGGGTAAGACATTAGCATTATCAGCTATGATACTAGTAAAAGTCTCCTATGGAACGTCAGCTATAAACAGTGTTGGACTGAGCTTAGGAAATTATAATGCAAAGATAAGGGGAAAGACTATTCCAGGAATGAAGCAGAGTAAATGCAAATTCATCAAGATAGGAAATACAATATACGATTTGACGAACTGAAAAAAGGTCAGTGTAGCTGGATCATCGAGTATATGAAGGGAAGTAAGATTTAAGCAAAATGGAAAGAGGAAGGAGCCAGGTAATGAAGAACATTAAGTGCTTAATAGAAGACTTTATATATCACACGGTAAATTATAAAGAGCCACTCCATTGAATTAAGCAACAAGTTGTCATGGTTAGGGTTATAGACTAGAAAAATCACTTATGCAGCTAAGTGGAGAATAGACTGAAGTGGGGAAAGTCTTGAGGCAGGAAAAACAATTGGAGTACTATTGCAATAATTTTGACAAGAGATGATTTAGTCTAGTACTAGAATTATATTTGTATGAATGGAGAGTAGACGAGATACATTGTGAAGGCACAAATATCAAGATGTGACAGCAGATTAAATATAAAAGGTGAACAACATTGAAGATTTGAGGATAATATAAAGGTTGGGAGCCTTGGTGACTAGTAGGCTGGTCATACTCGCAATAGCCAAAAGAATATTCAGAAGCAGAGGGACATATTGGAAGGAAAAATAATGAGTTTTACTTTGGACATGCTGAATTTTAGACAGCTATAGGATATTCAGTTTGAGACACCAAAGAAAATTTAGAGATGTGTGGCTATAGCCCAGGTGACAGATTAAGTTGGATAGATAGACCTGGGAGCTACATGCACAGAGATAACAACTGAACTCTTGGAAGTTATGAGATCACCATGTGAGATAGTATAGAGTGAAACAAATGACAGAAATCAGAGCCTTGGTCCACATCCCAATTAGTGGTTATGAAATGAATAAAGAACCAGCAAAGGAGAATGGGAAGTTGAATAAATGTTTTTTCCCCTTAATACTTTGTTAAATGTCTTGATCATAAACAACTGCAGTACATCTTCTTGTTGCTCCAGTTCATTGGTGTTATCACGACATAGGTTCAATGACTGTCTTTAAATAGACCAAGTAGACACAATTCTTGCAAAATTATAACCTAACAACCCTACATTTATTGTATTCACTAGACCTGCAAGCCATTCATCTTGCTCTTGGCTAACTAGGGACAAGTCTTTATTGTATAAAGACTTTTCCTTGACCTTTGATCTAGAACTACCTTCCTATCCTATTTCTCACCTCAATATGTTCAAAGCACCATTGACAAAATGTCTATCATCTACCACTATGGTCATCATTTACACAATATTTAAATGTGTTATCTTTGTCATGTAATTTTTTTTTACTTTTAACTATGGTTTTCAGAGGCAATTTTGAAGTCAAAAGAACTCATTCTAGTGGTGGAAATTTTAGACAATAGAAGATTACTCTAAATTATTATTGATCAGAGAAATGCATATTAAAACTACCTTGAAATACCATCTCATACTTATCAGATTGGTTAAATGTTAGATGGGATGAGGAAAAATAGGGATAGAATTATGAACTGATACAACTATTCTGGAAAGTAATACTGAATTATGCCCAAAGAATATAAAAATGTGTGCACACAGTTTTGACCCAGCAGTATCACTATTAGTTCTATTTCCCAAGGTGATCAGGGACAAAGGAAAAGTACTGTATGTTCCAAAAATTATAGCAGCAGTCTTTTTGTTGGCAAAGAACTGGAGAGTGAAGGAATGACAACCAGTTGAATAGTGACTAAATAAGTTCTGGTATATGATTATGATGGAATACTACTATGCTGTAAGAAATGAAGAGTAGGTTGATTTTAGAAAATCATGAAACCAATTGACTGAGGAAAGACTTCAGAGAAAGGTACATTTTGTATGTCTCCAATTGCTTTATGTGTTTGTCTACCTTCTCTGTCTAGGTGAAATTCTGTGGGATGGGATCAGGTTATATCTAATGTGAAATGATTAAAGCAAATTATCATAGTTCCTAGTTGGTTAGATAAGAAAATTAAAAAGACTGGATAAAAAACAGTTCTCAAATTAATTGAGAGAGATGGTGTGGTGTACATAAGAGAAAAAAGTCACTGGAGTAAGACGAAATTGTTTATAATCTCGAGTTTACCTTTAAGTACTTGTACGACATTGGATAAATGAAACTGTAGGAAAAAATAAATGTAAAGATTCTTTTCCAGGTAAAAATCTATAATTTATATGGGTTTGAAAAAGCATAATTCTGTCAGGAGGAGGACAAACAGAAATATCACCATCTACAATTTATAATACTGTTAATTGACCTGATCTTTTTGGGAAGACAAAGCTATAAAAAACTTTCATCCAGTGATTAAAATACCCTAAATACATTATTGATAACAGGAAATTGGCCGTTACCAATATAAAATAATTCTACCAGCATTATATTAAAATCAAGTCAATGGCATTTATTAAGCATCTACTTTATTTAATAATATATAAGGGATGCCAAAGAAAAAAAAATCTCTCAAGAACATCACAGATAAATGAAGAAGACAACATGCAATCATGTAGGAATAAACACACACACTCACACCCACAATTGGAGATAATTTCAGAGGGAAGAGGCAAAAATAAAAGAGGATCCAAAGAGGATGCTTGGGAGAAGGAACTTTTCCTAAGACCTGAGGAAAGCCTGAAAATTCAGAAGGTGAAAGGGATGAGAGATAGTGTTGCAGACATGGCAGATGTTGAGTGAAAATTCTGTTTCAAAACAGAGCATTACTCACAAGCAGCAGCAAGAAAGTCAATAACATTGCATAAGTATGAAGGGGAGTATAGTGTAAAAATACTAGAAAAATAAGAATAAGTCAAATTATCAAGAGTTTAAAAACCAAACAGAAAATTATGTATTTGATCCAGCAGGTGAGGAGGCAGAACCAAGATGGAAGATTAAAGTCAGGTACTAGCCTCACCTTTCCAAAATCATCCATCAATCACACTTAAAAATTACTTTAAATAAATTCTAGAGCAGCAGAATGCACAAAAAAGATGGAGAAACAAATTTCCAGTCCAAGACAACTTAGATCAGAACAAGATATCTGTTGGAACTGGGTGAGAGCTGAGTGCAGTCCAGTACAGGCCTTACCAGCACAACCCTACCACAACCAACCTGGAATATGCCTTTATAGCCTCTGCATCAGGAGCAGCAGTTGCTCCCAGAGATCTCAGGCCACAGAAGGAAAGGGGGTCGAACAAAGGCTCAGCAGTCTTTGTGCTAGCAGTGAGGCAGGACTCTGTTGTTTTGTCCACACTTAGATAAAAGTCACAATCCTGTGTGGCAGTTCCATTATGAGGAGGAACATTAGCATAGCAGAGCTTGTGACCACAGTGGAGGGGGGAACCATCCTCACAGTTACAGGGAAGAAAAGAATGTTTGAGGTCACTCACATATGAGAATGTAGACCAGGAAAGTAGTAAACACCTCTCCTTACATCGTACTATCTAGAAATGAATGAAAGCCTACAAGTCACTGGAAGTATTTATGCAACCATTTGCACAAAACTCCTGAAGCTCATGACACTTCAAACTACACATTGCACATAGAGCTCAACCATGACAGAGAGTAAAAAAATTAAAGTAACGGGCTAGGAGAAGGAGCAAACAATAAGGAAAAAAACTGACTATAGAAAGTTACTATGGTTATAAAGAAGATCAAAACACTCCCAGAAGAAGAAAACAAAGTCAAAACTCCTATATCCCAAGCTTCCAAGAATAATAAGAGTTGATGTCAGGCTATGGAATAACTCAAAAGAGATTTTGAAAATCAACTCAAATCAAGGAAGACATAGGTTCAAATATCACTTCTAACATCAACTCATTCTGTAATCCTGGGCAAGTCACTTAATCTGTCAGTACTCTAGGTAAATCTGCAACCTTAAATTTCAGATAAGTTGCTGACCTACACTGATAGAGGGAGTATCTTCAATTAAGATTTTCCTGTAACAAAATCTCATATAAAGTCTCTGTACATATAATAACACTTACAATACTGCATACCGTCACTGACCTCCAGAACAAATAATCCTAACATTATATTGGAAAGTTTTGATAGCATTCTAGTGTCAGTTAAAGAAATTTAACCTTTTTAGAGGTTGTGGGTAGTTTCCTAAGACTCTACTTGGATAGTTTCTCCAAGAATTTAGCAGTAGAAAACCATATTTGACAGTTATCATAAGGTTAAAAAGTTGGTCTTCAATATCAGCTATGTTTATTCTTTGTCTAGATAAGGTGAGAAATACTTGCATTATACTTTCCAGTTAGCTTTTGAATTTCTCAGCCAGAAACAGCTCTCAATGATTTAGAAATGTTATAATATACTTCACTGAGAAGAAGTATCCATACTGAGAAAATTAAGTATTCTCAAATGGTAGAAGTATTGGGTTTTTATTTTTGCTAGTTCATCAATTACTTCACAAAATTTTTAAAAAATCTTCAGTCAATGTTGTATAATACAAAGTTTTTGATGCAAAGATATATCAACAGCAACAGAAATATCATAATTAACATAATTAAAATTTTATAGGCATTGGATTTAAACTCTCAGCAACAAGCTGAGGCAAATTTACTAAATAAGCATATCAAATTCATCAGAGCTCATACAAAATATTCCCTGCAGTTGTCTTTCCTCAGTGAAGCCTCAATAAAGAAATAGACCTGTGTAAGTAGAGGTTAGAGAAAGTAATTACAGTAATCTTTTTTCCTACTTGACCTTAAATACATAGTTGAGAATTAATGATATCAAGATAAAATTATATTAATAATGTTTTTCACTTGTTAAATAATTCTACAACATAGGTGGCTAACATTTATGTAGTGCCATATCTTTACAAGGAATTTTATATAATTACTTCTGAACCTTCCAATGCCTTCATCAAGAAACTGAGCCTCAGTGAAGGTAGCAAATTACAGAAGGTTACACAATTTGGCAAAAGATAGAGATATATTTTTAAGAGCATAAGACAAAGCTCTGTCAACTCTGCTGTCACTAACGTCAAGGTCATTAACCAATCTGAACAAGTTTTCTATTTGATCTATGTTGAGGTATGTTTCCCCCCAAAATTAGAAATAAATTTAAAATAATGATAAAAGTTATCCTTGTTCCTCGTTATATTTTTACATCACCTAGTATAAAATTAATTATGTGTCAGTGTGAAATAAATTAATGACCATGTTATTGGGCATGTGGTTAGGTTTGGAAATGGGAGGAAGAAAAGCAGAAAACCAGGACCAAAAAGTTAACTTGCCAATGAATTTGACCCATTCTTCAGTAAAATAATGATAGAAATGTAGTCATTTTATAAAATGATGAGAGATCATTCTCCATTACTGTGGAAATGTAATTGTGATACCGCTGATGTATGAACTTTCTGCAAAAATACAGATCAACTATAGACATGTCCTACAACTTTCTGCAAAATCCAAAGGCTAGATATATATCAAACACAATAATATTTGGAAGGTAGGAAAGGCCAACAGGGTTAAATAAGTTGCCCAGGGACACATAGCTAGTATGTGTCTGAGGACAGATAGGAACTCAGGTCTTCCCAACTTCAGTCACTGTGTTCTATCCACTTCACCACCAAGTTGCCCCAGTGTAATTATGAATAACTATATAGTTATTTTGAAGAATGATGTCGTGGAAAAAAAAAACCTGTTCCTTTCCCAAATCTTCATATCTTTGTTGTGGGTATGCGTTATTTTTTGAGAGATGGGAAAACAGTTATAAATATTATTTTCGTAATTTTTTGTATGTGTTTGAAGATTTTCTTTTGGTTAAAAAGTCTTTTTTCCTCATGTGTTTGATATTTTGCCCTTTCACAAATATATTAATAATATATTTTCAATAGTATTTTCTATTATGAGAATTTTGGAATTAGAACCTTGCATTGCTGAGAGGAGCCAAGTCCCTCAGAGTTAGTCATCACACAATGTGGCTGCAAGAATGTACAATGTTCTACTGCTTGTGCTCCTCTCACTCAGTATCGGTTCAAATCAGTCCAAGTTTTACTGAAGTCTACCTTCACATCAATTCTTATAGCACAATAGAATTCCATTGCACTCACATAGTAGAACATGTTCAGTCATTACTCAATTGATGGACATCCTCTGAATTTTCAGTTCTTGCCTAGCACAAAAATAAATCAACAAACAAATAAATAAAAATAAAAACAAAACTGCTGTAAATATTTTTGTACATGTTTACTCTTTTCCCATTTGCATGATCACTTCGTATACAGCTCTAGAAGTGGTATGACAGGGATAAAGTATATATATACATTTTTATTGTCCTTTGGGTATAGTCCCAAATCACTCTCCATTTTGGATCAATTCACTACTTCAGCAACAGTTCATCTAATTTTGATTTTTCTAGAGTCAATCCCACATTTTTTTTTTGCACATCAGGAATTATCAAGTTTGACTCCAAATGTAGGAACTGCTCAGTTATTGGTTGAAAAGAGTCTCGTTAGAGACTTAATTTCATGTCTTTTTCATTTTCATTATGACTTTTGTCCATCCAAATTCATACTTAAATACTCATGAAGCAATTTTGTGCAATTCATCAAGCTTCCTGCTAACTTATTTTACTCAGTAATATTTCTCTCAGAAGTATTTTGATGGTCAAATGTGATAATATTTGTAAAGTGCTTTGTAAATATTAAAGTTCTATATAAATATAAATTAGTAGTAGTAGTAGTAGTCATAGTAGTAGTCGTGGTAGTCTTAGTAGTAGTAGTGTTAATAGTAATATTGACAAAGAGATTAAGGGCTACTGGCTAAAGTAATTTCTAGGTTATTTTTGGCTCCTTATTTTAGAAATGGTTTTATGACTTGTGAAATTCCTTAGAAAATAATAATAGTCTGCTTTGATGAATCTACTTTTATTTATTCCCCATCTTTCAACTTCATTCCCTATATGTCATATATCAGCTTAAATAAGTCAGGTGGAAATTACCTCAATTGTGTGTCCAGAACTTAACAGCTCCCATCTGAGACGATGTTTTTATTATTGAAGTTTCTGAATAATCCTCAAGCTTTTGACTTTACTAATGTATATTCCTGCACTATTTCCTAGAACATGATTTCAGTATTATTCTCTATTTCTACTTTGTCTTAAAGTCTACATGTAATTAAATGGTATATTGATTTAATTTAAAATGTCTGGTTCTTTGCAGATTTTCTCTGTTCTTTCGCTATCTAAAACAGATGGCAATGCATAATTTTAAATTATTTTCATGATGACCTGTTAGCCAATTCTTATCACTAATTTTGCAGTATGAAAAGACCAAATGTCTCATGAAGTATTTCTTGGTCTCTTTGCTCAAATCACCAAACCAGGGCCCTAATTGTTTTGTTTCCATCTCCAAAAGAATATGTGAACCATTTCTCCTTAAATGAAAAAATCACTTTGTCTTCAGGAAATGAAGAAGGCCATATTCTTGTTATTTGTCTGTCATTTTGAAAGACGACCAAATACATCACAGTGTTCAAGTCAGGGTATGGATTGGCTCTCGTTCATCAAACAATATGTGTTTGCAAGGCACTACCACAGATTGGGCATAAGTTGTCCATTAGAATATTTAGAGTGGAAGTATCACTAGGTTGATGAAGCTTATATTTTCTTTGTCCCTCTATAATTCTTATTTGATTTTGCAGTACGGCAACTATTTTGTTGTAGGCTTGACATGCTGGATGGTCCTTTGGCAATGTTTTCCATGTGTAACAGTTATTCTGAGAAATCTTGAGAAAGTCTTTATTCTGCTTATTCTGATCACCATGTGAACACCTACTTTGTGAGAGTTGTCCTTGAAGTAGTCAATTGGGTAAGTGTGAGTATAGCCAGTCAATCAGAGTTCTATTCTCTGCACTCGGGAGTTTAGCTCTAGAGAGGCTTTCAATATTCAATACTTTATCTTGCCAGGCTATCATCAGGATCTTCCTGAGACAATGCAAGTGGAAATGGTTGAGTTTTCCAGCAAGGTACTGAGAAAATGTCTTGGTTTAACAGGCATGCTAAAGTGTAGGTGGTAAAATGGCTTGGTAGATCCTCAGTTTAGTAGATAACCTGATAACTCTTTTCTCCCACACAAGCTTTTTGAGTCCACCAAATTCCAAGCTAGCCATGGTAAGGCATGTATCAATGTCATCCTATCTTTGGACAGAATAGTATAAGGCCATGGTAAGTGAATTTGTTCATAACATTCAAAATTTGTTCATTTACTATGATCAATCCATGTATGCATGTGGTGGGGCTGACTCTAGAGAACCTCTGTTTTATTGGTGTTAAATTTTCAGATCAAAATTTTCACAGAATACGGAGAATTAATCCATACTCTGTAGCATCTCAGCTTCCGAGGATGCATTGAGTGGACAATCATTTAAGAAAAAAAAGAGGAGGCAGGTTGATTCAAGAGGGTTGACTGAGAGCAGCTACTAGGCAACTACTCACCTTAACTCTTATACAAACTCACTCATATACCTCTGAAACAAGAGTCTGAGCAAGTTTTGGAGGTGCAGAATCCTATAGGAGAAAGACTGAGGCAGATCCACAACACAGGACAGACTGGAAGTTGATAGGATGGATCTGCTCCATGGGGGTGGAGGAACATACATCACACAGCACAGAGTCCCTACTATGGCAGGGTCTAGCAGGAAAACCCCAGAGTGGCCCGGCAAACAGCCCCTTGGTAGGATAGCAAATAAGGAAGACAGTCAAGTGGAGACTAGCAAGTGGGAGTCATGGAAGAAGTCCCAGAAATATGCAGCAACTGCACCTGAGATTTTCAGCCCACAGATTAAATGTTTATAAGTCACCTACTTGAAATTCTGGAAGCCAAAATTGCAGAAGGATTGGTAAATGTTCTCTCTCCCACCTCTTGCTGATCTTGAAAGAACCATAAAATATTTCTCTAGAAAATAGTGAGATCAGCAGAGGGGCACACAATCTCAGAGCATATGAGGCTAGGAAAATAGCTAGGGAATATTCCTATTACTGCTGCAGAGGATGAGAGCTGTCCCAGACAGCCCCACCTCAGCAAAGCAAGAGGAGAGGAGTTCCAGGGAGGTAGCACCCAGATGTACCTCAGGGCAAAGGGGAAGAAAATAGAGTAGTCAGGATCATCAATCACTGAGTTTGCCTTTGCACTAGCTCTGCTGAGATCTCTCCTGATGAAATCACAACTCCTCCATGTTAGTTAACAAGTTAATTCCAGGCCTAATATGGGAAAATACAAACAGAATTAGCGTTTGTTTTCTCACACCACCCAGCTCAACACCAGGTTCTTTAGCTTCTAGCTGAAAGTACCAGAGGCCACAGCAGACAGCCTCATCATCACGAGCAAGAAGCAAAGGAAGAAGGAAAAGATCATAGAATCTTTCAAGGGGGACAAGGAACAAAACATGAATAACAAAGAGTCAGTATAGAGACTGTACTCCCATCTGAAACTTCAGAATGGATTATGAACTACTCATATGCACAAAGCGTACTCCTGGAGCAACTGAAGAAGGAAATAGAAGAAAAAATATCAACAATGATTTTAAAAGTATGAAAAAGAATTCACTGAAGAGAACATCTCTTTAAGAAAATTGAACAGATGGAAAAGGAAGCATAAAACCTAGTTGGAAAAATTGGACAAATGAAAATGGAAGTACGAAAACTAAGTAGAGAAAATATTACTTAAAAGAAATAATTGGACAGGTGGAAAAGGAGATAAAAAAGTTAACTGAGGAAACCCATTTGATGAAAATTAGAATTAGACAAGTAGAAGCTAATGACTCTATGAGACACAAAGAATCAGTCAGGCAAAATCTAAAGAAAGAAAAGAACGAAGAAAATGTAAAATGTCTAATTGGAAAAACAACTGATCTAGAAAATAGATCTAGGAGAGAAAATTTAAGAATTATTGGCCAAGCAGAAAGCCATGATGAAAACTAGAATCTGGACAATATCTTCCAAGAAATCATCAAGGAAAACTACCCGGAAATGCTAGATCCAGAGGACAAAATAATCACTGAAAGAATGCAATGCTCATACTGGAAGGAATCCCATACTAAATACACCAAGAAATATTGTTGCCAAATTCCAGAATTCTCAAGGGAAAGAGAAAATACTATAACTAGAAAGAAACTATTCTAATATTAAGAAGCTACAGTCAGAATCACACAGGACCTTGCAGCTTCTACATTAAAAGACTGAAGGAAATGAAATATGATATTCCACAAGGCAAAGGAGTTGCCACTACAACCAAGGATCAACTACCCTGCAAAGTTCACAGTAATATTTCAGGCAAGGAGATGGTCATTCAGAGAAGTAAGAAGTTGACAGATCTTCCTCATAAAAAGGCCAGATGTCAATAGAAAATACGATTTTCAAATGCAAACCTCAGGATGGCATAAAAAGGTAAACAGGGGAAAAGAAAACTGTTTACCTTACTATAAGAGAAGATGATACCTGTCAATTCTGAGAATTGTATATCTATTATGAAACAAAAGGGATATATGGAGACAGAAGGAATCAATATAAAGTAAATTAAGTGACGATACAAATGTGATTTAAACATGCAAAATGATTGTAACAGGAGATATGAAAAGGAGGAAGAAGAAAATGGTAAATTAATCCCAGGAAGAAGTATAAAATTATATTACAGTATAGGAAAAGAGGGAAGGGAGATGAGCATTGTTTCAGAGATACTCTCATCTGAATTGGTTCAAGGTGGGAACAGCAAAGTCAGTAAAGTACATACATCTAAAGACCTTTATAGGCAGTAGTAGGGGAAGGGGGAAAGAAAGGGGAGAGGAGAATAAAAGGGAGGGAATAAGTGGTAAGTGTGAAAGGCAGTAAAATGGAGGTGGACTGAAATAAGGGAGGGAAGACTACAGGAGGTGGTGGTCAAGAATTACAATTCTGTATTATACACACACACATATACACACGTACACATACGCATGTACAGGAGTATACACACACATTCACACATGCACACACACAGAGAGACAGAGCACAGAGTGAATTGAATAGGATGGGATCATATCTTAAAAGAAATCAAGGTAAACAGTGAGAGAGAAATGGAGTGGGAGGAGAGAGGGTGAAATGGAATGGGATAA
>JAQQSK010005440.1:0-14907 GCA_028658325.1 Potorous gilbertii
ATTAATAACAGTGATAATGTTAGCTAGCATTTATATAGCTACTTCAAGGGTTTTTTACATATTATTTCATTTGATCTTCACTGCAACCCTGGGAGAGAGATTATTTTCCCCATTTTGTAGATAACCCGGTTTTTTAAGCAATTTACCCAGAGTTGCATAGCTACTAAGTGTCTGAGGCAGTATTTGAACTCTTCTTCCTGATTCCATGTCCAACACTCTTTCCACTGTCCCAGCTTTCTGCCTTTTACTACTTTTTGCCTTGACTGCCTCATGGAACCAATAAAGTCTATTGTCATCTTTCTGTACTTCTTTATGTTTCCTTTGTTAGATTAATTTTGTCCTTGGGCTAGCTATTTTTTAGCTTTTCTTTTTAGGAATCTTTATTTATGCTTACAAGCATTTATCATTCTTCCCTTCCACTGCCCCCCAAACTGAACACCACCACCACAAAAAAGTAAAAATCACAACTCCCATAACAACCATGGGGAGTCCAGCAAAACAAATTTCCATATTAACCATGTCCAAAAATATATGCATCATTCTGCATTTTCAGTCTATTTCCTTTCTTGCAGGAGGAATGTGGTATATTTCATCTTCATCCTCTGAATTCTTGGTTTATCATTGTTATGATCAGAGTCCTAAAGTCTTTCAAAACTGTTTTGTCTGTATAATGTTATCACTGTATAAATTGATTTACTTGTTCTGCTCACTCTATTCT
Source organism: Potorous gilbertii (assembly GCA_028658325.1). Lineage (NCBI taxonomy): Eukaryota > Metazoa > Chordata > Mammalia > Diprotodontia > Potoroidae > Potorous > Potorous gilbertii. Next base: position 719 of record JAQQSK010005440.1, read on the forward strand.
GTGTCAGTTCATAGGGATCCTCCCAGTTTCCTCTGAAAGTATTTCTTTCATCATTTCTTATGGCAAAATAGCTTCTCTTTCTATTCCTACTTCCTAATTTATTTAGGGCACCCTCCTTAGATTCTAGGTTTTTGCTACTACCAAAAGACCAGCAGCTTCAATATTGAAAATTATGTTCTTCCCTGCATTTAAAGTCAAACTTTTTCATTGTTTTGCAGAACTTTTTTCTTCTTTATTATAAAGGATGGCTTTCTGTGAGAGGGTAAGAGGAGGGATATACAAAGTGGGAAAGGCAAGTGATGAATAAGATGACAATACAAACATTTTTTTAAAAAAATACTACACATTTAGTACTGTGTGATTTCATATGTGATCTGCTCTTTCCTCATCAGCACAGCTGAGCATAACATATTTACCAGGTTTTAATCTCCCTTTTACAGTAGAAGAACATAGCCAACAGTGTGCACATTAATGCACACAAATGTGTCACACCCTGCAGGCTTTAATACATTACCTTGATTGGTCAAGCTTCATATAGGATTATCTCTGAAAAACTATTTATAACTTCTTATTTGCTTGGCCCTTAATCGTTTCAAGTACTCCCATGCTCCATCAGGGCGTTAAAATAAGTTTAAAGAGCAATATTTGGAGCTAGTGTTTAGTGGATTTGTTTTCCTGAGTCATTGATAGGAGAGGATGGAATAACAATCTCAGAGCCCTTTTTTTCTTCCTTAAACAACACAGGGGCGCTTTGGTATCATTTTCACATACAAGAATGGCCTGTCTTGTCTGTCTGGGAAAGACTGAGTGAATAAATAGCTTGCATCACACATTCAGCAGATTAGCTTGAGAGATGGTGGTTCAGTGTATGAGGCATCCATAGCTGTGTGTAGATTTTAGCCTGTTGGACTTGTCTTGGGAATGTTTATATGTGTTGGCAGGATAGGCCAGTTTTCAGACATGTGGCAACACTGGTTCAGTGCTTGGTCAGTGTCTCATAGCTAGATAATCAGCCCTTTGAAAAGTGTGAAAAACTATGTCAGTCATAAGTGTTTATTAATCACCTAACACATGCCAAGCCCTGTGATAAACACTGAGGATACCAAGAAGGGCAAAAGACAGTTCTAACCCTCAAGAAGTTCACAGTCTATTGAAGGAGACAACACGTAAATAGCTATGGACAGGATAAACTGGAAACATTAAACAGAAGGAGGGCACTAAAATGAAAGGGGATCTAAAAGGGCTTCCTGTAGAGGAAGGGATGTTAAAATGTTCTTTTAATTATCCTTGTTTGTGTGCTTAGTAGTTTTTCAGTTGTATCCAACTTTTTGTGACCCTATTTGGGGTTTTCTTGGCAGATCCTGGAGTAGTTTGCCATTTCCTTCTTCAGTTCATTTTACAGGTAAGGAAACTGAGGCAAATGGGGTTGAGTGAGTTGCCCAGGATCACATAGCTAGTAAGTGTCTGAGGCTAGATTTGAACTCAAGTCTTTCTGATCCCAGGGTGGGAGTGAGCTCCATCCACTGTGCCTTGTAGCTGTCCTGTTCTTTTTTTACCTTATGCTTATTTATGTACCTACCACTGCAATCCCCCAGTTAGATTGTAAGCTCCTTAAGGATATTGTTTTTCTGCTTTTACATCCTCAATGCCTTACTTTAAGTTGGCACTTAATAAATACATTGACTAGTAAATGTGTCATATGTGTTCACTTCAGCTACCTCTTGTCACCTAGATCTTGCCATCATCACCTCTTACAATAACCTCCTATTTGGTCTTCCTGCCTCAAGTTCCTCCCGACTCCAGTTCATATTTGACAGAGCTGCCAAAGTGATTTTACTTGAAGTGCAGATCTGACCATGTCACCCTCCTCATTAATCAATACCCTATTACCTCCAGGATCAAATATAAAATCCTTTGTCTGACATTTAAAGCTCTTTAAAGCCTGGCTCCTCCCTCCTTTTACAGTCTTTTTACACATTTCTCCCCTCCTTGCCCTCTGTGGTCCCACCATTATGGTACTGGCCTGTTTGCTATCCCTAACACAAAATAGCACCATCTCCCCTCTCCTTCCCTTTCTGATCTCTGTCCCTCCTGTGCCTGGAATGCCCTCCTTCCTTGCCTCTGCCTCTGGCTTGCTTCAAAAACAGTTTAAACACTACCTTCTCTATGATGCCTTTTCCATTTCCCCCAAATTCTGGTGTTGTTCCTCCCCAAACAACCTGAATTCATTTTCTTTGCATTCTGTACATATTTACAATGGACATGTTCTTTTCCCCATTAAAATATAAGCTGCTTGAGGGCAGGGACTGTTTCACTTGTCTTTATATCCTCAGTGCTCAGTACAAAGCCTAGCATCTACTACACATTTTAAAAGGCTTACTGATTGGTTCTTTTTATTGAATTGAATTGTATAAAACAACTTTTTTTTTTTAGGATAAATGTACAGCATTTGTAAAACTGCACCAAAGTAAACTGAAAAATGTTAATATCTAGGGGGTGACATACCCTGGAATTACAAATACTCTGGTTTTTACCCTAGGGTCTGTGATTTTGTTTTTTTAATATTTTGGTGATTGTATTTCCTGCCCAGGCTACCATTTTTAAAATCTTAGTTTGGGGGTAGCCATCACCCTCATTCTTTTCACACACACCTGTATTCTGGCCAGGCTTTAGCAATTATATTGCCTTTCTTTTGCTTATTCCCTACATTGACAATGCTTTGATCTTGTGGTTGGGACTGTACTTGGTGAATCCTCACACAATATATGTTTCCAGTGGAGACCTTTCATGAATAGAATCAGTTTAAAAGCGAAAAGACTGCTAATGAGAAACACCTTGATGTAGTGGGTAAAGGGCCATGTATAACGTCCAAGAGACTTGAGTTCAAATCCTCCTGCAGAAGCTCATTTGCTGTGTGACGGTTTCCAATGTGCTTATTAACCTGCCGAAGCTTTAGCTTCCCAATCTGTTAAGAGTATTTTAATATGTGTAATACCTACCTCAAGGGATTATTGGAAGGTTCAGTTTGGGATAATATGTGAAAAAGCATGTTGCAAACTTTAAAACATTTTACAATTGTCTATTAGAATTTTTCTTTCCGAAGCAAGAATAGAAAAGACAGAATGAGTATTAAAAATAAGAGTGTTTGTTTTGCATGACTTCATATGTATAATAAGTATCTTACTTCTTACCTTCTCAATGAAATGGGGGAGGGACGGAGGAAGGGAGAGTATTTGGAACTGAAAATAAAAATTAAAAATAAATTAAAATGAAGGAAAATGAACATATTAGGAAGAAAATTTGGTCAGGGTTTTTCTAGTCTGTATTGTAACAGACAAGAGAGACCCAGGAAGGAACCCACCTCAACCACAGGCAACCTAGCCTTCTTCTGGCAGACTAAAAATATTCCCTCTTTTGCTCTTTGCTATCATTTGGATGTCAGGCTAATGAACTGGGTCTAATACAGGTCAGTTTTTTAAAATACCTCATTATTTGAAACTGAGTAGTAATTTACTGATCTGTTAAGGAGGAGATAGAACTGAAAAGCACTTTGTCAATAAGGAAGCACTCTGTGACTAAGTAGCCAGGGAAGAGAGAACTGGCCTAGGAATTAAGTCTCCAGCATTCCAGTTTCCTTTTGCCCGTGATCCCAGGTATGGGGGTATGTGTGTGTCATTTTATATATCTGCAAAGTAGAAATGATGAAACTAACGGACCTACTTGAATTGCAGGGATGTTGTGTAGATAACAATAACAATTTTCCTTTATGTAGCACTCGAAGGGTTACAAAATGCTTTCCTCCCAACCATCCTGTGAGAAGGGCAGTTAATAAGTAACATAAAATTTGACTAAAAGTGTGATTTATACTCTTCTCACTACTATTATTACTTCCAGTGATTGATAGGAATGCAGATCACCTGAGAAAAGAGCCAATAGTGTTGCAGCTTTCTCTTTGTGGGTTGCAGCTGTGCCTTTTCTGTGGCTGGATTTATTCCCTTGGAGGACTTCTCTATATTCCTTGAATTTGACTATAGATTTTTCAGGTCAGGAGGCAGAGGACCTTGGCTTAGGAATCGATAGTGTGGATAACCAGAACAACCAAGGTCAAGTCTCATGAGACAAGTCCTCTTTACAAATAAAGTACTATCATTGATTTCATCAGTCTCCTTCACCTCACTTGGGGTTCTGGCTTATGAAAACAACCCTTTGGTGGGAATACTAAAAACGGCTTTCTTAATTAAGAGGACAAGCCAGGTGACTTTGTTGTGTAAATAAAACCAAGCTGTAGTTGAGAATTTTCAGTCGTTTAGTTCATACAGAGTTTACTTTGGCCCACTCTTAATGTATGAGTCGGCAAGTTAATCTCTCTTTATGGTATCAAGTCATCTATTGCAGGTTTTGCCAGAGCATAAGAGCTCTTAATGAGGCATATTTTAGCCATCCTATTGTCTGAAGAGAATAATGGAGAAAAATCTGGCTTTCAGGAAACCTTTCTCCTCCCAAGGATTTTTAACCAGACCAGAGTTCGTGCCTGCATTGTTTTCCAGGCATTTCATGTCAGAATGTTTCCTGCAGCAATGGGACCTAGTGACTTTTGGTGTTGCCACCTGCCTGGTGATGATTCAGTGGATTGCTCTATTTATTTTGAGGGACACTGAATCTATCTTTAAAATTCTGTAGTGTCTCTGGAATGCTTGGCAGCACGCTTGACTGATTCTCAGAGCTAGTTTGCTAAAGCACCCTATAATTTTTCACATTGAGAACTATATGAAGGATTTAAGGAGTGTAGGGATGAGTCAGAGAGCTGGCAAACTGAACTTGCCCTAGTACCAGAACGGGGAATAATGATGCAAAGGCCACCTTGCCTCCCCCAGAGAAGGTTGCTTCTCTCTCTGCCCCAGATCTCCCAATGCAGAGCAGGCTCCATTATGCAGAGGGGACTTTACCTCTGCTGCCTCTTTCCTATCTGTGGATTTTGTTGCTGCTGTGGTTTTGTCACATACCAGTAGTGGCTAACTACTAATTCTGTTTGGAGCTTTAATTGTTTGCTGGAAATGTAGCCTTTGAATTTTGCTGGTTCTGTGAAGCTTTTTTTTGAAAAAAAAAAAAATATTCATGTGGAGTTGCCTTGAGGGCACACAGAGAATCAGCATGACAGACTTGTCGGGAAATTAATGAGTTGATGGAGCTATTTTTAGGCCTCCCTCCCTCAGAAAATTTCCTTTTGTTCCTTAGAAGACATTGTTGATCTGTTCATTCACTGGCTGTGCTTCCCCCCCTTCTCTCCACCTACGGGATAACTTGGGAACAGAATAAGCCTTCTCTTCTCTACCAGCATGACATAAACATTCCACTGTTTCTTTTCTTGCAGCTTAGTTCTTTCTTGTTAGACATTGGTTTGCTCAGCCTTCCTCAGAGAACTGAAACTCCGGGTTTTTGTTCTCTGGGGTTCATGGGGTTTTTTCCCCCTCACTAGCAAATCGTTTTAAAATGATTTGCATAGATATGATACTCATGTCAACTATCAAGACTGCATTTTTTTTCCAAACCATTACATAGTGCCAGGTGACACCGTATAATGTTAACTTTTCTTCTATATGGTAGTGTTTATTTTAAAATTAGAATCTTCAGAGGTTTACTTGCTTCAGTCACAAATTAATCATTTACTAAGTTATTTACTGTGTGCTAGACTCAGCTAGCCACTGAGGATACAAAGGTAAGACAGTTTCCTCCTCAACAAGCTTGCCTTCTCCTGTGACAATACAACATGGTCACAGCTCTGTCAATCAATAAGTATTTTTTTAAGTACCTACTGTGTGCCAGGCACTGTGCTAGGCACTGGGGATTTATTTAATTACAATGAGTGAAACAGTCCCTACTGTCAAGAAGTTTATATTCAGGTAAGTAAATATGGCTGGTTAGAATGAGATTACAAGTGTCATTGTGCTGGCACTGGGGGCAGGACTCTGTTGCTTTGCCCATAAACAGATCTGGGTCATAGTCCTGGGTAGCAGTCTCAGGACAAGTAGGAGTACTAGCACATGAGAGCATGTGACTACAGTGGAAAAGGGCCCTCAGCACAGTTCCAGGGCAAAAAAGAGTGTTTGTGGGCACTCACAGAACAGAACCCAGGCCAGGAGAGTAGTAAACACCTCTCTTTAGATCATACCACCTTGGAAGAACTAAAAACATACATATTTCTAGAAGTATCTCTGAAAACAGCTGCATAAAACCCCTGAAGCTTGGGACAGTGTGCCCTTCACTGTGGAAGCAGAGCCCTACTTTAACAAAGATTTAAAAGTCAAGTAATAGTCTGGGAATATGAATCAACAACAGAAAAAGATTCTGACCATAGAAAATTACTATGGTGACAAGGAAGATCAGACGTACATTCAGAAGAAGATAATAAAGTCAAAGCTGCTATATCCAAAACCACCAAGAAAAATATGAATTGGTCTCAGGCCGTGGAAGAACTCTAAGAGGATTTTGAAAATCAAGCAAGATAGTAGAGGAAAAATTGGGAAGAGAAATGAAAGGGACACAAGAAAATCATGAAAAACAAGTCAACAACTTGGTAAAGGAAACACAAAATTCACTGAAGGAAAAGCTCCTTAAAAAGGAGAATTGGCCAAATGGAAAAGGAGGTACAAAAGTTCACTGAAGAAAAGAATTCCTTAAAAATTAGAATTAAACAAATGACAGCTAATGACTTTATGGAAATCAAGAAACAATAAAACAAAACCAAAAGAATGAAAAAATAGAAGACAATGTGAAATATCTCATTGGAAAAACAACTGATCAGGAAGAGAGATCCAGAAGAGAGAATTTTAAAATTATTGGTCTACCTGAAAGTCATGATCAAAAAGGTAGTCTAGATATCATCTTTCAAGAAATTATCAAGGAAAACTGCCCTGGTATTCTAGAATCAGAGGGCAAAATAGAAATTGAAAGAATCCATCAATCACTTCCTGAAAGAGATCCCAAATTGAAAACTCCCAGGCATATTGTAGCCAAGCTCCCAGGTCAAGGAGAAAATACCGCAAGCAGTCAGAAATAAACAATTCAAATATCAAGGAACCACATTCAAGGTATCACAAGATTTAGCAGCTTCTACATTAAAGGATCAGAGGCTTGGAATCCGATATTCTGAAGGTCAAAGGAGCAAGGTTTACAATCAAGAATCTCCTACCCAGCAAAACTGAATATAATTCTTTAGTGGAAAAAAATTGAACATTATATAGATGACTTTCAAGCATTCTTGGTGGAGAGACCAGCGCTCAATAAAAAATTAGACTTTCAAATACAAGACTCTAGAGAAGCCTAAAATGGTAAACAGGAAAAGGAAATCATAAGAGACTTATCAAACTGTTTACATTCCTACATGGGAAGATGATACTTGTAACTTGTAAGAACTTTTTCATTCTTAGGGCAGTTAGAAGGAATATGTATAGACAGGGGACAGATGGGAGTTGAATATGAAGGGATGATATATTAAAGAGGTAGAATGGGGCAAATTAACTCATATAAAAGAGGCAAGAGAGAACTTCTATAGTAGAGGGGAAGAGGAGGGTGGTAAAGGAGAGTAAGGGAACTTCACTCACATGAAATTTAGCTCAAAGAGGGAATAACGTACACATGTGTAATGCTAATGAGAGTTAAAGATCTTCCTTACCCATTAACAGGCCTGCCCATTAAGGGAAGCTTGATTAGGGGAGATTTTTTGTTGTTGTTGGAAGGCCCATACCTTTTATTAATTTCTAATGAGGCATTAGTTCTCAAGGGTTGTGATGCCCTCCAGCTCTGAAAAGTATATAAATGCTCTGGGGTGAGGTTTTTACTTTAGGACTTACTCATTGGAAGAGTTTGCTTGGCCAGATAAGACTCTGGACAGCTGCTAAGGAGCAACCCCGCCTTCGCCCCACTTTAAAAACCAAGATGTTGGTGCATCTGGTAACTTTGTATGTATGGTGAGACAGTTGGATCTGTCTGTTGATCTTTATTTCTCTGTTTGTATTTTCTCCGAAGTTCAGGGTGCTGATTTTCCCCCCTGAACTAAATGTGCTTGATTAAAGAAGATTGGTGACCCCTCAAAAGTTGCTTTCCTTTTAGAAAATCAGATCTAAGAACCTCTACAGCAGGTCTTCCTGTGTATGTCAGAGTCTTTTGCTGTTGCAACACTCAATTGAGTATAGAAATCTATCTTACCCTACAGGAAAGTAAGAGGGAAGGGGGTAAGAAAAGAGGGAGTGATGGAAGGGAGGGCAGATTGGGGAAGGTAGTAGTCAGAAGCACAACACTTTTGAGGAAGGACAGGGTGAAAGGAGAAAGAGAATAGAATAAAGGGAGGGAGATACAATTAGCATCATAATTGAAAAAAATCCAAAACAAGCTTCTCTGATAAAGGCCTCATTTCTCAAATATATAGAGAACTGAGTCAAATTTATAAGAATATAAGTCGTTCCCCAATTGATAAACAAAAGATATGAACAGTTTTCAGATGAAGAAATTAAAGCTATCTATAGCCATATGAAAAAATGCTCCAAATCACTACTGATTGGAAAAATGCAGATTAAAACAATTCTGAAGTACTACCTCATACGTATTAGATTGGCTAATAGGACAGAAAAGGAAAATGTCAAGTGTTGGAGGAGATGTGGGAAAAATAGAAATAGAAATGGATAAAAGGATAAAATAGTCCCTACCCACAAGGACAGTAGATTCTAGTGAGAAGACAAGGTAGAATCTAGCAAAAGCCTCCTACAGTCGGGGAGCATGGGGTGGATCTGAGCTGTGTTAAAGGACACCAGAGAAACATAAAAGGCTAAGGGAAGGAGACAGTATTTCAGGTATGGAGAACAACCACTGCAAAGGCATGAAGGTGGGAGAGATGGAATGTAACATTCTTGTAATAGCACATTGCTGTTGTTGTTTAGTCATGTCTTACTCTTCATAAACACATTAGGGGTTTTCTTGATGAAGATACTAGAGTGGTTTGCTGTTTCCTTTTCCAGCTCATTTTACAGATGAAGAAAATGAGACAAACAGGGTTAAATGACTTGCCCAGGGTGACATAGCTATAGTAAATGTTTGAGTTCAGATTTGAACTCAGGTCCTCCTGACTCCAGGCCCAAGGCTCAATCCACTGTGTCACCCAACTGCCCAACACAAGCAGACCAGAATAACTAGACAGTAGAGTATGAGAAAAGGAGTAATGTGTAAGGCTGGAAAGAGAAGAAGGGGCCATGTTGTGAACTTTAGGAAAATCCCTTTGGCAGCTTGATGGTGGACTGGAGCAGGAAAATGGTGATGATAACATTTATGTATCATTTTAAGATTTGCAAAGAGCCTTAAAAATAGTAAGTAATTTTATCCTCATAACACCCCTGTGAGGTGGGGTTTTATTTTTAAAGATAAGGGAATGGAGGCAAACAGAAATTAACATGCCCAGGGTAACATAGCTAAGCAGTGTCTAAGGCTGGATTTGAACTCTGGTCTTTCTGACTTCAGATCCAGTATTCTCTCTGGAGCTACCTACTGGGGATTCTTGAAGCAGAAAACTCAGTCAAAAAGCCATGGTTATAATCCAAAGGAGAGGTGATGTGGACCTGAACTATATCACTGGATGAGTAGAGAAAAGGGTACATAGACAAGTGCTTTTGTGAAGTTAGAAAAGATAATGGCAACAGATTGAATATGTGAGATGAACCAAAGTGAGGAGCTGAGGATGACACATAAGTTGTAGTGCTAAGTGACTGGGTAGATAGAGTTACTCTTGACAATAATATGGAAGTTTGAAAGAAGATGGATTTGACAGGGAAAGATGAGATTTCTATGGAGCATCTAGGTAGAGATATCCAGCCAGCAATTATAGGGTTAGAACTAAAGAGAGGAGCAGGGGGTTCAGTGGACAGAGCACCAGCCCTGGACTCAGGAGAATCTGAGTTCAAATCCAGCCTCAGACACTTATTAGCTCTGTGATCCTGGACAAGTCACTTAACCCTGACTGTCCCCCCCCAAAAAAAAAGAATTGAAGAGTGAGATAATACATATAGAGTTAGGAGACTTCTGTGTAGAGATGGCAGTTGAATCTATGGGATAAAGTCATCAAGACAGAGTTTAGGGAAGAGGACCCATGGCACTGGCTCATTGAGAAATTGTGCACCACAGCCCTATTTTCAGTCATCCTTGCTATAAGGAAATCAACACTACAACCAAGGAAATATACTGAAGCTTTACCCTATGCCCTCAATTCATTGCAGACATTGATCCACCCTGCTTTGAAATTCCCACCCCAGGGATAAGCTGATCAGTGAGTGACTCAGGGAGTGCAAGGTGACCTAGGCTACTCTAAGGAGCAGGCTCCAGACCAGATGTTTCATATCACCTGCAACCCTCAGCTCTGTCATCACACCCTTACTTCCCCATCCACTTTCTATTCTATGCTCTTGACTCAGTAATCAAAATAACGTTAACATGACTCCTAGCCCCAAGAGATGGTCAGTAACCCAATGGCTCCACTCACCATTCCAGCCACTTCTTAGTAGACCAAAACTGTCTTTTCTCTCTACCCTTCACCTTTATGTGTTGTCTGCCCCCATTAAAATACAAGCTTCTGGAAAACAACTACTGGTTCCTTTTTGTGTTTGTGTTTGTGTTCCCAGGGCTTGGCACAGTATCCGAAAATTAAAAAAAAAATTATTCATTTAAATAATACTATTTATTATAGACAAGTCAGTATAAAGTAGTCCTATCTTTTTTCCAGAAGGCATAGTTGCTGACATACCAAAATCACAATATTATGTTACTTCTCATATAAGGAAGTTCTCTTGTATTTGTTTTTTTGGTCATGTCTTACTCTTCATGACCTCATTTGGGGTTTTTTTGGCAAAGATACCAGAGTAGTTTGTCATTTCCCTCTCCAGCTCATTTGACAGATGAGGAAACTGAGGCAAACAAGGTTTAAATGACTTGCCCAGGATCACACAACCAGTAAGTATCTGAGAACAGACTTGAACTCAGGAAGATGAGTCTTCCTGACTCCAGGTCCAGCATTCTATCCACTCTGCCACCTACTTACTCCTGTGTGAGGCTACTCAGGTTCAGAGAGACAGCTGTGTGTTCTCATGGTCATACAGCTACTAAGTATCATAACTGAGATGTGAATTCAGATCTCCCTGACTCCAGGCCTGTCAGTCTATCCACTGCATTGCCTTCTCTTGCATAGAAAGCTTTACAATAAAGCAAATTGACATTTGTTTAGTTTCGGTTCCTATGCAGAGGTAAACAAAACAGGAATTCTGCCCTCAAGAAGCTTATAATCTAAGAACCAAAGTAAACAGCAACAAAGCAAAGTCGAATATGATAAATGTATAAGGGTCATGTGAGCAAGATGTTAAGAGACATTAGAGGGAGATCAGTTCTGGCTGAAAGAAAATTCAGGCGAAAGGTATAAAGGAAGCAATAGATCTGACCTTTGTGCAAAAAGTGTTTTGTAATTATGTTTATATAGTTCCTGGGTTTGTCTTGGCAGTCAGACTCCAAAACAGTTAAATTGTCTACAGTTATTTTAAGTGGAATTTCTCTTTCTATCTTTTGCTACTGGATTTTGTTGGTAGTATATAGAATGCTGATGATTTGTGTTGATTTATTTTGTATCCTGAAACTTTGCTAAAGTTATTCATTATTTCAAGTAGTTTTTTAAATACTGTAACATCATATCATCTGCAAAGAGTGGTAATTTTGTTTCCTCCTTGTCAAATCTAATTCCTTCAATTTCTCTTTCTTTTCTTATTGATAAAACTAACATTTCTAGTACAATATTGTATCACAGTGGTGATAACGGGCACCCTTGTTTCACTCCTGATGTGGTTGGAAATGCTTCTAACTTATCCTCATTACAGATAATGCTTGTTGATTTTTCAGATAGATTCTACTCACCATTTTAAGGAAAGCTCCATTTATTTCTTACTCTCTGGTGGTTTTAATAGGAGTAGGTGCTACATTTTATTGGAAGCTTTTTCTTCATCTATTGAGATAATCATATGATTTCTGTTGGTTTTGTTATGGTCAATTATGCTAATAGTTTTTTTCAATATTGAATCAGCCCTACATTCTTGGTATAAATCCCACCTAGTCATGGTGTATTATCCTGGGTATAAATTGCTATAATCTCTTTTCTGATATTTTATTTAAAATTTTTGCATCAATATTCCTTAGGGAAATTGGTCTTTAGTTTTCTTTCTGTATTTTAATTTCTGACCACCACCTCCCTCAATCTGTCCTCCCTTCTATCAGCCCCCATTTTCTTTCCCTTTTTCCTTCCATTCTCCCTTTTATCAGCCCCTCTCCCTTCTTTTTCTTTCCCCTTTCCCCTCCTGCTTTCCTGTAGGGTAAGTTAAATTTCTGTACCCAACTAAGTATGTATGTTGTTCCCACTTTGAGCCAAATCCAATGAGAATAGATTCAAATAATGCTTACCCCTTCCCATCTTTCCCTCTACTGTAACATGTCTTTTCATGTCTCTTTACGAGATATAATTTACCCCATTCTGCCTCCCCCTTTCCTTTTCTCCCAACATAATCATTTTTTCACCCCTTAATTTTTTTTATCATCGCATCCCTTGCTCTGAGTGTACTTCTAACTGCTCCGATGGAAAGACAGTTCTTAAAAATTACAATTACCATCCTCCCCTGTGGGAATGTAAACAGTTTTACCTTATTGAACATCGTGTGTTCTTTTTCTTGTTTACATTTTTATACTTCTCAAGTCTTGTATTTGAAGAACAAAATTTTTGTTCACCTCTGGTCTTTTCATAAGGAAAGGTTGAAAGTCCCCTATTTTATTGAGTGTCCATCTTTTCCCCTGAAAGATTATGCTCAGTTTTGCTGGGTAGTTGATTCTTGGTTGTAATCCAAGCTCCTTCGCCTTCCAGAATATCATATTTCAATTCCTCTGATTCTTTAATATAGAAGCTGCTAAGTCCTGTGTAATCCTGAGTGTGGTTCCTTGATATTTGAATTGTTTTTTTAATGGCTGCTTGCAGTATTTTCTCCTATAATCTGATAGTTCTGGAATTTGGCTACCATACCTTGGATTTTTCATTTTCAGAACTAATGCAGGAGCTAATCAGTGGATTGTTTCAACAACAATGTTACCCTCTGGTTCTGGGATATCGGGGCAGTTGTCCTTGATGACTTCTTGAGAGATGCTGTGCAGGCTCTCTTTTTTTGAACATTACAGCTTTCATGTAATCCAACAATTCTTAAATTGTCTCTCCTGGAGCTATTTCCCAGGCAGTTGTTTTTTCCAGTGAGGTATTTAACATTTTCTACTATTTTTTTCATTCTTTTGATTTTGTTTGATTATTTTTTTAATTTTTTTTTTATTTAAGTTCAACGTTCATTCCACAAAATGTTGAGTTCCAAATTTTCTCCCCATCTCTCCCCTCCCCCTACCTCAAAAGGCCAAGCATTCTAATTACTCCTATAACCAATCAGCCCTTCCTTCTAACATCCCTCCCTTCCCTTATCCCCACCATCTCTTTTGTCCTGAAGGGCAAGATAAATTTATACCCCATTACTTGTATTTCTTATTTCCCAGTTATATGTAAGAAAAATACTCAACAGTTGTTCCGAAAACTTTGAGTTCTAACTTCTCTCCCTTCCTCCCTACCCATCCCCATTGGGAAGGCAAGCAATTCAATATAGGCCATATCTGTGTAGTTTTGCAAATGACTTCCATAATAGTCTTGTTGTATAAGACTAACTATATTTCCCTCCATCCTATCCTGCTCCCCATTTCTTCTATTCCCTCTTTTGACCTTGTCCCTCCCCAAGAGTGTTGCCTTCTAATTGCTCCCTCCTCCCATTGCTCTCCCTTCTGTCATCCCCCTCACCCTGTTTATCCCCTTCTCCCCCACTTTCCTGTATTATAAGATAGGTTATCATACCAAAATGAGTGTGCATTTTATTCCTTCCTTGAGTGAAATGTGATAAGAGTAAGCTTCATGTTTTTTCTCTCACCTCCTCCTTTTTTCCCTCCACGGAAAAGTCTTTTTACTTGCCTCTTTTATGAGAGATAATTTGCCCCATTCCATTTCTCCCTTTATCCTCCCAACATATTCCTCTCTCACCCCTTAATTTCATTTTTTTTAGATGTGATCCCATCCCATTAACCTTACCCTGTGCTCT